>SNQJ01S0225579.1:0-14679 GCA_010110895.2 Picea sitchensis
GAGACTGGATAATGACTAATTATGACTAATAAACAAGGAATAACCTTAGGAAAAATAAATCCTATGTGTGTGTGAAGTAACTCCAACACCCCCCCTGAACATCACTATGGTGAAAATAAATAATGGGTCCAAGCTATGAGGCCATGTTAGGTACCCAAATACAAAAGATACACTGAACTAAATGAGGAAAGAGGGAAAACCTCATGGGAAACAAACCCCCCCTCAAATTACAATGCATAAAATAAAAAATGATAAGGAACAAAAGGCAGTTGCTAAGCAACCATGTCCTTCACTCCAAGAAGAGCTTGCAACTGTGCAAGTGTGTTCTCGTTGAAGATTTTGTTGAAGATGTAGATGTCTGCACGGATTTGATGAAGTATATGCACCATTGATATGTCCAAACATATCCACTTTATCTTATTGTAATGGATAATATCCAAATAAAGTTTGGATGAAATTTTGAAAACTGTGCAGTCGTTTCCGAAAAAACGTTGAAATTTTGTTGATTTTAAAATGATCATAACTTCACTTTTCGGACTCCGTTTCGGATGATTTTTTTTTTGAAATTGGATATATTCCCGAGAGGAATTCAAATATACAATTTTTTCCTACAATTTTTTCTCATAAAATATTAGAATGGCGTTTTAAGTGTGTGGCTCCCTTTTTGACTCCTGAGATGCATGCATGGTGCATGCAAAAGTGTTTGCATGTGACTCCTGAGATGCATGCCATATATATTCCACATGAATTTAAGAAAACAAATTTGAAATGGAGTAGACATCATATTCAATTAATGGAATACAAATTTCTGCAAATACGTTTGTAGAAGATTCTTCATAATAAGAGGCTTGATCTTCTGATAGCTTCTCTTCTGACTCTATCTATTCAACCTCCTGCATGAAATCTTCACAATATTCTTTATTCCCAAATAGAACCTCCAATATGGTCCATAATTATTCCATGGCCATAGTTATTTGGTACATGCCTCTGCATCTGAGCATAAGAAGAATTTTTGGCTTCCATTCCAAATAGTTATGCGGCGAGAAGTATTTATGGAGAATAATCCATCTTTTTGTTGCTTCAATCTTCAGTACCTGTAAAAATAATTTGGTGTAGATTTTTCTTAGCAGTATGTCGGCTCTGATACCATGTAAATGTGTTGAACCTACACATAATAGATCTAGCTAGAAAATACCACACACATTTGCAGAAAGAAATTGAGAAAGAAGAAACAAGAGAGAAAGAATGAAAGAATTCTCATTAACCATATTCCACACTCAAAGAGTGAATAATTTACAATATATATAGGATATATGAGTAACTAATGAGCCATAGTGGTGTTCTAGAGTGATTTGGACACACACCAGCAGTTACGGGAGTAAACTGTCACCTAGTCTAGTCTCTCAGGCAGTTACGGGAGTGAACTTCCACCTAGCTGAGTTAACTAGTCGACTAGTCTTCAATTAACTGACTAAACAAAGAGTAGTGAGTTTGTGATTATCCCAATGTTGCATGGTGATAAAACCAATGCAACATCTAAACTCGACTCAACTAGTCAAACTGAAGTGTCAACTGAAACAGAATATTCTCCAGGTGGAATATTCTCCCCTAAAATATAGGAGACTGGATAATGACTAATTATGACTAATAAACAAGAAATAAACCTAGGAAAAATAAATCCTATGTGTTTGTGAAGTAACTCCAACATATAGCTTCTGTGGATGGTTTTCCTTCCCCTGTTCTACTATTCCTTTGATTTCTTTCCTTCCCGTGTCTAATTGATTCCACCTGTCAATATGATTTCATCCACTACCTTATATATATCTAGAACTTTCAAATATCTCATGAATCCATCTCTATCCATATTTCATAAAATTTTCCATGACTCTGATACTCAACTGCACACAATTTTGACCCATGTGTCACTTTACCATTTTGAAGACTTCTTCGAATATTCTACAATTGATCACTACATATTCCTTCTATTCAAGACATCTATTCAATATGCAATTCTGACTCTACATGTCTGCAACAATCTGTATTGAATATGTCCCTTTCTGAATACATGCATGGAATCCTCTATACAATCATGAATCTTTGTCTGAAAAATGTGCCAATGATATTCTTCGTAACTATCAGTTGATACCTATATGGGAATGTGTTATGAAATCTTCTCCTCAAACAGTCAAACTGTCACAAGACATTATGCACTTCTGTCATCAAACAATTATGAAACTACCTTTCCAAAATCTACAAACACTTTAGACTACTCGAAAGATAGTTCTCTGATATGTAGAGTTTCTTCTTAAACTCCCCCTCTTCAATATTCATATTTACTAGGAGTCTCCAAGATGGATGGATCAGAAAGGTGGAGGAATCCACCCTAATGCATAGTAATCTTCCTCTTCATCTATGGATTCATCATCTTTCTGAATTCTAACATCTTACTTTTTTCATATAGATTCATCATCTCTCACACTACTACAAATCCCGAGAGTATGATTTCTAGGAGTTATTCATTCACCTGTTCTTCCTTTAATTTTTCTTCATTGATATGTTCTTGATTTCTTTTCCAAACCTTATTAAATCTGATATCATTGTTTTCTTTCATGGAAGTATCCATCATGCTTCTACAATCACAGGCTATGTGTCCATAGTTATGGCATTTGTAACGTTCAATATTGTATGGAGCCACATAAACATTTCTTACTTGACCATTTATTCCATAAACTCTGTAATCTATAGCTTTGTGTCCAAAGTTATTACAATTAAAAAAATAACCATAAAAGAAAATTTGATACCTAGGAGTGAATGATCTTCTTTGTGATGTAGTCCTTTTGAATGGATAATCACGATATTCTCTTCTCTTGTTTTCTTCACAATGATTGAATCTTCTTTGATACCTGAAAGTGGAGGGTCTTTTTTCATATCCATCTCTTCTATAATTTTATTTTTGAGTCTTCTCTATTTCTAGAATGTTCTCCTTTGAGGGATTTCATTCTTCTTTTTAATAGGGCCTCTGATGACTTCCACATAACTCTTATCCTTTTATCCATTCCTCCTTTCTAGTAACCTGTAACATGTATCTTCAACTTTATTTACTGATGCTGTGGTTCTTCCTCTCTCTTCAAGGTTCTTTCTAAGATTGACTACTTTAACTCTTAATGTGACAACTTCTTCTTCAAGCTTCTCACAATAATATTCTTTCTCATCATTTGAATCTTCATAACTTATTTCATTCTCTTTTCTTCTTCAATCTGGGTCTTCAAGGTGATGATTTATTTTTCAAGTCTTCTTTCTTGTTGACTAAATTTTGCTTCAATCTTGTTTAAGAACTCAGATCTTTCCTTACGATGACTTGTCAATATCTATTCTCTCTTATTTTGTTTCTTTCTTTGTGATACTATGTCAGCTTCCAAATATTGTTTCTCTTTCAACTGATTCTTGAGAGTTTCTTCAATAATTCTCTTAGATTCATGATAACCTGCCTGAATTCTCTAGTACCTTCCTTTATCCTGATCAAATCTTCCTTTAGGGACATTTTTTACCTTCTTTCCTTATTTATCTCACTTAAAGCATTGATTGCTTCTACCTCAAAATCTACTATGCCTTCTTCACATTATTCTTCTTCTGAATCTGTCTGACATGATGAGCATATTCCTTCTCATTTTGTCCCTGCATATTCTTTAATAAGATATGACTATGTGATGTTATGAGATCCATTGGAATAGATATTATGTAGCTTTTTCCAAATTTCTTTAACTGATAAACATTTTTCCACTTTGTATTTTATCATATCAGGTAATCCATCCAGGATGAAATCCACTGCTATATTGTTGTTTCTTTTTAATTCCTTCTTGGTTGCAGTCTTCGGTTTCTTTGAACTGGTGTATGTTGTAACAACTGAGTACCAAACATCATACCCCTATGCTCTTATAAATTATTTCATATTATTTCTCCATATCTCATATATCTGACCATTCTGACCATCAAACATTGGCTCTCCATTCTTAGTGCAATCCATGGTCTACCTTTCAGTGGTTAAATTGTATCTGAAGGAACATTCTCTGATACCAATTGTTGGAATACTAAGAGGGGGGGTGGACCAATATGAGAACTTTTTAACACTTTCAATCACAATATATAAACTTCAACTTTATCAACAGTATTCAATATTTATCACTTATGAATTCAGTATATTATTGCATCATAAACAATATCATTCATCAGTTCATAATAAACAACCACATATACACATTACACTAGAATTTATGTGGAAACTCAAATGGGAGAAAAAAAATGATTTCTTATATATATCAAGAATACATTCATAGGAAGCACCAACTTCCCAATTCTCCAGCATTAACTGGAAGGAGGCTCCAACTCCCTATTTATAGGATCCAGCCTAAAAGAAGCTACAACTCCCTGAATTCTCCAGCTACAATGGGAAGGAGGCTCCAACCCCCTAGTTTACAGACTCCAACCTGAAGGAAGATAAAACTCCTTGTGTTCTCTAGCTCCAACCAGAAGGAGGCTATGACCCCCTAATTTATAGGCTCCAACCTTAAGGAATTTATAACTCCATGTGTTCTCCGGAACCAACTGAAAGGAGGCTACAAACCCCTTTCATTTCCCCATCCTACCACCGTGAAATATAATTGTAGACTCAACCTGACACTACCACTGATACTATCACTGCCACTGTCAATGATACATTAACTTGTCACTATCACTGTCACTATTTTTTCCACTATCACTATCACTGTCACTATCGTTTACACTATCACTATCACTTTCACTATCACTGATATACCATCATCAACCAACTATAACCAGATCCACTCACATGGATACCAAAACCATCACTATACCATGTACCAAGATCACCAAGAAGTTCCTCTAGAAATGTACCATATCGTAATCAAATCATGAACCAAAACCTGTCCCATAACATGTGACAAAACTTGTACCAAAACATGTACCAGAACCTGTACCATAATATGCATCACCAATGTACCAAAATATGTACCATATCATCAATGATGTGCCTCAACCAAGTACCAAATAATGTGCCTAATACATATACCACCATATACCAAGAGTATACCTCAACCAACATAACAAATATGTGTCTATAAAAACCATGACATTTACCAAACCAAATACAAAGGTATACATCTAATAATGTACCATGACATCACTCAAACATGTAGCCAAGATGTACCTCAATGCATATGCCAAAATATGTAAACCATGTCTCAAGCATGTACCATAACATCACCAAACATAACCATCAAAACACATGTGAAACATACCTCTGATTTTGTAACAGACCTGGTGCATTAGATAACAAACATACATACCTTCCTCATCCTCAGCAACCTAGTACAAGCATCCTTCCTTAGGTTTGTATTAGCCTTGTTGGATGAAGACTGTCCTCATGTAGGGCCTTGCATGACGGGCACTAACTGACCTATGGGGGTGCCTCCCGGGACACTAGTAGTCTGACTGACAGGGGTCAGTCAAACTAAGGTTTCTTAGAAACCCTAACTCTCATATGAAACTCTGAGACGTTCACCTTTGCACTTCATTTTTTTCCTTAGACTCGCTACCACAGACTCACCAATATATCACTTTCTCACATAGAAGATATTTTATAAACTTGTGTGTATAAAATGTACTTATGAGAGACTTCTTGAGGTGAATTTATACTTTTTCAAAGTTACTTATTTACTTAAATTTAGGGTCGACCTGTACTTTCTTGTACAACAACTTTTCCCTTTAATTTATGACTTGTAATTGTTTAAGGGATTCTTAACCATTCTTCGATGATTTCAACTTCATGAGGGAATATCTCCTCAACTGTGAGGAACCACGTGATGTACCACCTACTGTTGGAAATGGAACAATAAGGACTATCCATATATGAAGGTATTACATGAATTTTCATTGTCCTTCATGTCCTTATTCTTGAACCACTTTGGGCTTCATGACCACACCTTTGTGGATTCTTATAGACTTCTTCAAATGCACCCATCAGATCTATTGACATCAATAATGACCACTTCTGTTGACATCACTGAAAACCAACTTACCAACACGTTTTTCTCCCAAATGGAATATGTAAAGGATGTATGCTTGGAAATCATAATCAAGTACACCCTTTGACTCTGGAAAAGTGTGGAAAGTGTAGAACCTCTTGGAGCTAGTTCACGGTGATGTTTTTTGCATCAATTTACCTTCCCTAGCAGGTGCAAGGTATATATTAACCTTCATTGATGATATATCACATTTCACTTGGTTTTATTTTCTGAAGAATAATAATCTTGTCTTTGAAAAGTTCAAATAATCTTAAGCCTTTTCTAAAAAGCAATGTGGTCAACCCATAAATTTCTTGATATCGGAAAACGGTGGTGAGTATGTAAATCGACCTTTTCAATAATACCTGGTTCAATATAGTATTGACTAGAAATGGTTGATTCCTCCCACACCTAAACATAATGGCATCATGGAATGAAAGAATTGGATGATAGTTGAAATGGATAGATGTATCTTGCAGACCAAATATATGCATCCTCGCTTATGGGATGAAGTTGTATATTGTGCAAACTATTTTCTCAATCACATCTCGACTCAAGTTGTTCCTTCAATGAATCCATTCAAACAATGAGGTGGAAAGAATCCTTTATTCAACCACCTCCATGTTTTTGGATGTGTTTCATGGGATCATAATTTCGATGATTGCATAAACAAGTTGGATGCAAAGAGTCAGTCTTGCATCATGATACACTACTCTCAAGAGTCTAAGGACTATAGATTGTTTGGTCCTTTCAAATGGAAAATCATTATCAGACAAAATATATGGTTTGATGAGAATTATTATATCATCAATTGGTTGAATGCCTCCTCTATAATTTTACAACATGATCACTTTGATTTTGTTTCTGACTCTAGTTCTCCTATTCCATTTTTCAGTTCTTTGACTGGAAAGTTGAAATATATTCATGTTTCGATTAGATCATCAATTTATGAGTCAATTAGTTTGTCGATCCCTATTTCAACTGGTCCACCATCTTCATCAACTAAAATTTTGTTGACTTCTTATTGACCTTCTATAGTGAACAACTGCTCACCCCTTTCTTGTCTACTCAGATGGGCTTCCAAGGTAATTGAAGCTACCAGACTTGATGTCAGTGATAGTTTCTCCAGGAAAAAAAAATCGAAGTCAAAAGAAACATGAAAGAATTGCATTGTTGACTTGCATACTTGAAACGTTTGATCATGTTACCTACTCAAATGCCTAAGTTCAACCTCAATGGGAACGAGCTATGAAGATAGAAATTGATTCTATGTCGAAGACTCACACTTTGGAATTAGTTCCTAGACTGCAAGAAAATAATGTTGTGAAGTTTTGATGGGTGAAAAAGACCAAATTTACCTTTGAAGGTGTTTTAAGTGTCATAAATCTTGCTTGGCTGAAAAATTATTTTCTCAATAAGAATGCATTGACTACACTAAGACCTTCTCTCCTTTTGAAAATATGAACTATGTTCAACTTATTCTTTCCCTTGCTACTCGTTTTGGATGGAAAATCCATTAGATGAATGTGAAGAGTGATTTTATTCATGGAGACCTATCTAAATATTTTTTCTTCGAAGAACATCCTAGTTTTGTGATATATTCTAACCTAGTTTGTCTACTTAAGAAGTATCTTTATGGTTTGAAGCAGGCTCCACGAGCTTGGTATGATAAGATTGAAAATTTATTTCTTAGACTTGCTTTCAAATGTTGTGAATTTGATTACAGTTTGTATGTCCTCCATACCAATGGAAATACTTTGATTGTTGTTGTATATGTTTATTCCCTTGTCATTACTAGTGATAAGATTGATCTCATTCTTAGATTGAAGAATCAACTTGTTGACTCCTTTGACATGACAAATCTTGGTACTGTGCATTATTTTTTGGGTACTCAGGTATTACTACTATGTGATGTTTTATTAATTTCTCAATCTAAACATGTAATGGATACTTTGAAACATTTTAAGATGGAATATTTTAATCCCATGTGCTACTCCTTTTTAATCTTGAGTAAATCTCACCAAAACTTGTAAAAATCCCAAAGTCGATGCTACACTGTATCAACAATTGGCGAAAATATTATTTATATTACTCATAGTCAAACTTATATTTATTTTGTTATTAGTGTGGTTTCTTTGTTTATGCGAGACCCCGAAGAAATCCATTGAAAGCAGTGAAACTAATTTCCTGCTATCTAAAGGGTACCACTCATTTTGGTATCAAGCATTGTCAAAGTTCAGATTCACTAGTTACCTTCACCATCTCTAAATGGGCTAGAAACAATGATGATCGAAAGTCCTATTGGATTAATGAGAGGTGGGGTGAATCAGTAATAGAGAAATTTAATCATTTTTCACTATAAAATGAAACTGTTAAATCAATGTAGCATTATCATCCAATAGTTGCAAAGTAAATAAACAATGAACAAATGAGCAATCATACACATACACGGTACACCAATGCTTTACATGGAAACCCAAAGTGGAGGAAAACCACATAATGTTTTTTCTTATATGTCTGTAAGAATTACATTCATTGGATAGTTCTTTGTTTTAATTAAACAGTTGGAATCCGGAGTGTTGTTTTGGTTCATTAATAACACGGTGTAGCACATCGACCGACTCGGCTCTACAACTAGGGTTTAGAGCCTCCCCACGGCCCTGATCTGTGAAACCACATCCATTGCCCCACTGGGGCCAATGAATCGCAAGGAGGGGGAGCCGTCTGACGCCTCCTACAGCCAAATCACGGCAAATGGCAGTCCTACAGAAGGGCCAAAGCGACCAACCTTTGAGTCACCACCAAACCTACGCGCGGAGATCTTGGAGGAAGGAACCTTCAAAGACCGAGAAATGGATATAGATCCAGGGAAGGAGACGGCCCCTGCCCATGCGTCAACTCCATGGATGCTGGGTAAATGTATCCCATAAGTTCCACAGGCCCCGAAATATGTTATCAAATCACCACGTATAGAAGAGCAGAAGAAATACATGAGGGACTACGCCTTGGTGGGTAAATCTCTAGGGATATGACCTTCGGAGCGAGATCTAATCAAATGGATACAATACTGGTGGAAGCCGAGAGGGAATTATGATTTACAACTGGGCTCCAAGGGTTTCTTCACTATTATCTTCCACAACCTGGAGGATCGCAATCACATCTTTGATGGGGGGCCATATTTCTACAACTCGGCAGGACTCTTTTTAAGATTCTGGACCGAGAAGTTCAGCCCTGAGAAGGAAGACTTTTCCCATGCATCGGTCTGGATTAGATTATACTCCTTGCCCCAGGAGTTATGGCTGGAAGAGGTCTTGTCCGACATTGGTAACACTATAGGCATTTATTTCAAATCCTCAGAGGCCACTAAGCAGCGGCGCTATACCTCTTACGTGCGAATCTGTGTGTATTTGAACATAGCCAAGCCGCTCCCAGGATCCATCATGCTGGAATATCATGACGAGGACTGGTCTCAAACCATTGACTATGAGCATATCCCATTTCGGTGCAGGAAATGCCATGAGCATGGTCACCTCTTCAGAGAATGCCCACTCAACACGGTTCAAAAAGAAGGGAACCCAAAAAACGACAAGGACAAGGACAGCTTTGTACAACCAGTGGGGAAAAGGCATCAAGGAGGAAGGAAACAACAAGATCAAGTAAGAAAAGATCCCTCGACTAGTAATAAGTTTGCCATCTTGCAAAACCAACCAGAAAACTCCATAAATATTGCAAACCCCATTACACCTTCTCTGGGCAATGCACCTCAATCTATCAGTCAAGGAACGGAACGGTCGAACCAGGGCAAGGAGCCTGACCTCTGCCCCCCCCCGACATGGCTCTTGATTTGAAAGAGACAGAAGACAGAGAGGCAGATATGGAGCTAGAGGAGAAAGACCTTGCTGGGGTGGATCTCGAGCACCTGGAGCACGCATATAGGCAGCAAAAACTCTACACCATACCTAGAGATCAACTATGGAAGGTCCACAAAGTATTCCTCAACTCCTCAGTTGGGTCCTCAGCTTGAGCCAACAAAGGCCTAGGAATCCAGGGTGGTCAATCAAAAAACCCAGCCAAAACCCAGAAAGAGGAAAAGAAAAGGGGCAAAAAATCCACCAACAAACTCATTCAAGAAATAGGGAACTTTATGGTAAATTCAGGACAAATTAACCTAATTTCAGAGAGCTTCCCTCCTCTCCCCACACCCCCGTCATCATGAAGATCATCACTTGGAATATCAGAGGCCTCAACGGACGTAGCAAGAAAAAATTGCTACGGGATCTGATCTTAGCAGAAAAACCATAAATTTTACTTCTACAGGAAACAAAATGTACTTCAGAAGACATCAACAAGCTACTACCCTATTGCTGGAAACATGGAACAACAGTATCAATAGACTCCAGAGGAACAACTGGTTGTTTGGCCATTCTGTGGAACACCAATGCAGTGATACTGGAAAATTTCATCACCACCAAATGGCCCATCACAGCTGATTACAGGCTTATAGGCTCAAATAGGCCTAGACATCTGACCAATGTCTATGGCCCAGCCAGCCCAAGGGATAAGTAGGCCTTCCTCAAGAGTCTGCGCTATGTTTCTAGCCTAGCACGACACAAAAACTGGACTGTCGGTGGTGACTTCAACATCATCCGCGGCCTGGAGGAAAAAAGAGGAGGCTCAAGGCGCCTGGATAGGGACTCCGGTGACTTCAATGTTCTCATAGACGATCTTCACCTAATCGATATGGACACCAACAATGGCTTGCACACTTGGACAAATAGAAGAACCGGTATACACCAAATTGCCTGCAAGCTAGACAGATTCTTGATATCCGAATCTCTTATGATGGAAGGCAACGCAATGGAATCTTCTATCCTAAATTTCTCTGGGTCAGATCATTGGCCTTTACAATTAAGGATGGATATCCCAGCCACTCCTGGTAAGAAACCTTTCATATTTGAGAAATTCTGGCTAGACCATTCGGATTTCCAAGAAAACATCCAGGCCTAGTGGAGGGAGGCAGAGGTCCCTTGCAGATCCAAAATGTATAGATTCTAGCAAAAGTTAAAGAATCTCAAGCAAACTCTCAAACTCTGGAACCAGCATACCTTTGGCAACATTTTTGATGCTCAAAAACAACCTTCGTCACAATTGGAAGGGATTCAACATTAGATCAGACTACAGGGATTAACAAATGAGCTCAAGGCCCAGGAAATAAAATTAAATCAGCAGCTCGAAGTTAGGAAAAAGAAAGAAGAGATATTATGGAAACAGAAATTACGAGTGCAATGGCTCAGGGAAGGGGAGCGCAACACCAAATTATTCCATAGAATTGTCATCCAAAGACGACACTCCAACAAGATCACTCATCTCATCTCAGACGACGGGGACATTGTACACTCCCATGGGGTTATGGAAAATACCTTGATAGGCTATTTTCAAAACCTCCTCATAGAACCCCTGGCAGACAAACATGAGGCCATCAACAAGGTCATGCAGCATGTGCCCTCCCTCATCACCCCAGAGCAAAATGCCACCCTTCTACGACCAATAACGATAGAGGAAGTCAACCAAGCACTTCAAGAGACCCCTAAGGATAAGGCTCCTAGCCCCGACGGTTTCACAAGCGACTTTTTCCATCACTGTTGGTCGTTGATTAGAACTGAAGTCTAAGAAATTTTAGAGGATTCTTGAGCCATGAGCCAGATCCTCTAGGATATCAATGCCACTTTCATAACCTTAGTTCCCAAAGAGGGGTAGGCACATCACCCCAAGAAGTTCAGGCCGATATCTTTGTGCAACGTCATTTATAATCTCCTAACAAAAGTGATAGCCAGGAGACTCAAACCCATCTTACCTACAATAATATCCTCGGAGAAATCAGGCTATGTTGAGGGCAGACAAATCCTAGACAGCGTAATCCTCGCCCATGAGGTGATCCATTCTCTGTAGAAGACCAAGACCCCAGGTATGCTCCTCAAATTAGACCTCTCTAAAGCATTTGACAAGATCAGCTGGGAATATATGAGAGCAATGCTTCTAGATTTTGGATTTGATCAAAGCTGGGTAACCTGGATTGTGAATCTAACCTCTTCGAATTTCTTCTCTCTTCTCATTAATGGCGTCCCATCGAGGCCCTTCTCCCCCTCTAGAGGGATTAGGCAAGGAGATCCCCTCTCTCCGTTTATGTTCATTATTCTGGCTGAGGGCTTTAGTAGATCCATCCATGCAGCAATTGAAACCAAACTTCTAACAGGTCTTCCCTTGCATGGTATCTCCCCTCCTATCTCGCACAGCCAATTTGTTGACGACACCCTCTTGATGAGCAGCCCCATGGTCCAGGAAGCCAACTCCATCCTGGATATCCTTCAAACTTTCTCTAATGCTTCAGGCCTGGACTGCAATAAGGATAAATCCCAAATCTTTTTCTTCAACACTCCCCTTCCAGTCCAGCACCACATCTCTGGCCTCCTCGGTTTCAACAGAATCTCCCTTCCGTCCAAATACCTTGGCATCCCCTTGATTGACAATGCCCTCCGGAACTACTCTTGGGATCAATTCTTATCTTCCTTTTCCAAAAGGATTTCCTCTTGGACATACAGAGATCTAAACCTCCCCATTCACCTCACTCTTCTCCAGGCCATCCTCCAGGCCCTTTCGATCTACTCCTTCTCTGTGTTGTCTGCTCCGAAGTTTGTACTTACCACTATTAAAAGCCTACAAAGAAACTTCATCTAGCAAGGCCTCAACACAGGAAAGAAAATAGCATTGGTCAGTTGGGACAAACTCTATCGACCCAAGGAGCAAGGAGGCTTGGGACTGAGGGATCCCCTCATCACGAACAAGGTGCTAAGCACCAAAATCTGGTGGTGATGGCTAAAAACCCCCAAGGACCTATGGGCCCAACTTTGGAGGAAGAAATATGATCCAAATGTGGCAGAGAAGAACCTTATCCACTGGAATGAGGATAACATGGGCTCCTTAATATGGATAGCAGCCAAGCAGAATCAACAACTGGTGACTGAGCATGCCTTCTGGGAAGTCAGGAATGGGAAAACAACCCTATTCTGGCAAGATTCCTGGCAACAATGGTCGGTTCTTAACAAGGAGGAATGGGCCCCTGACATTTGTACTCAAACCACTCGGGCAGGACTAAAACAAGTAGTTGACTACTGGCGGGACAATCCCCAGGAAGACACTTGGCACCAGTGGCACCTGGATAGGGAAAGCATCGATCTGGAGGCAGGCGTGGATCTAGTTCCTTGGCAAGAAGAGATGATGAAACAGAAAGTTCCCAAAATAGCAGGAGAGGATATCCTGAGATGGGGATACAGACCACAGGGAATCTTCAGCACATGGTAAGCATACCATCTCAAGGCACATTTAGACCCTCTCCCTAACACGAAAGCGTGGTGCAAGCTCTAGAGTCTTAAGAACTGGCCAAAAATCACCCTCTTCCTCTGGCTTGTTACTCATTCCAACATCCTAACCTGGGATAACCTAATGAAAAGGGGCTTTGTTGGTCCCTCTATCTGCATACTCTTTGGAGAGGCAGAGGAAACAATGAACCATCTTCTCAACTCTTGCCATTATACTTCTCAAATCTAGGATCAAGCAGTGCTTATTATGCGCACCTCAGACCGCTACAGAGACAACATCCTAGCGACCATTACAAACTGGAGGGACCAAGATTTCCACTCCCCCCTCCTCAATCGTGTTTGGAAACTTCTACCGGGCTTTATTCTTTGGCAAACCTGGAAAGAAATTAACAAAAGGCTCTTCAAAGGTCTGTCCCTCCCTTGGAAACATTGTTGGCATCAGTGATATCGTAACATCCTGGAGACTCTCCCTCTTCAGCCACGGTCCGGTGAAGACGATAATAGCAATCTATATGAACTTCCCATCATTCGGTTCTGGAGTCCACCCTCTCCCCTTCAGGCTCGACCCTCTCCTCCCCCGTCCAATCCCTCTAGCAGCCCCTCCTTCTGGTCTCCTCCCCCAGAGGGCTTCCTCAAGCTCAATTTTGATGGGGCCTGTAAGGGCAATCTAGGACCTGCAGGCTATGGAATTGTCCTTCGCAACCATCATGGGCACATCCTTCTCATCAGTGTGGGCCCCATAGGTCACTTCACGAACAATGCAGCAGAATTGTGGGGTCTTACTAGGGGGCTGCAACTGGCCATTAAAAATAACTTCACCAAGTTAATCGTTGAGGGTGATTCTCTAATCATCATCAAATTTCTACAAAAAATTTTAAATGGGGCCAACCCAGATAGAATATCGCCCAGCTAGAGACTCCTGCATGGACTACAGACTATTATTGATTCACTACGACCAAGTCTAACTATCATCCCATCCCACGTCAAAAGGAAGGTGAATCAAGTTGCGGATGGACTAGCTAATATGGGCATCAACTAGAGTGAGTCAGAACTCCTTTGCAATTCAGCCCTCGAACCTGATCATCCCATTCTCCAGCAGTGTATTCGCAAAGCTAGGATGACGGATGTTGTTATCCACAATTTTGGTCATTGTGATGATGTCATGGTGATGTCATGACGATAGAAAATCAAACTCCTCATTAAAGAACTCCTTCCTGAAGAGG
>SNQJ01S0225580.1:0-12642 GCA_010110895.2 Picea sitchensis
AAAAAAATCATTAGACACATTAAATAACATTAAAATTTTGTCATTAGAAAATTAGTACTATTCTCTACACATTGTATTTACTATGTAATATCAAAATTCTATCAAAATTCTCAATATGTATATGAGTTATTTTACAAATTTCCATGACAACACGACAACATTCCAATGGAAAATGTGGTACACCTTTATGGATTCACTTGTGTTATTCAATAACGCTGGTTTAAATTGGTTCACACTACATAAAATAAACTATATACACTTATATTCAAATCCTTATCAATAGTTTTAATTTTCACAATAATTTTAATTTAAATAATATCATGAAACTACATTCATTTGTAAAGTATGATTTTATAAATTCTCAATATATAATCATTTAAATGAAATACCATGTACATGGACATGGCTGAATTAAATAATAGATCGTGTATTGAAACTTGTCAAATAGAGCACATCACACATTTAAATGTAAGCGGGGATATTTTATATAGAGTATCAAAACCTAAATATCCATTGCGATAACAAAAAAAATATACATCAAGTGATATCAAAGTGCTAAGATTTTGAATGTTGGTGGTTTATTTTAGGTTCTATACCTCTCCCCTAAGACAAAATAGTTGAGACCAATAAAGACCACCCTCATTGCAATTTAGACACAAAGATTTATGCTGTAGAAAAACCCTTAATACTGAACATTGCGGTGATTCATCTTTCATAGATTTAGTGATTCCACCTCTATAGTTTTAGAAATCGTTCATCTAGAAATTAAAATAGCTAGTGTTAGGATAGAGTATCTTTGGGATATAGAAGTTGGGATAGGTAAGCCCTAAATAAGAACTAAAATGAGAGATATTCCTTAAGATAACAAAATGTAATAAATAAAATAAATTTAGGAAGAGGATTACAAATAAGTTTGTGTTAGAATAGAGTCTATTTAGCTTATAGAAGTTGGACTAAGAAAACTATGGTAAAGCCTTTCCATGCACATGGACATGGCCTAATTCGACCCTGTCCATGTACGTCGAATTCTAAAGCATAATTTAATTAACTACTAAAACAACAAACACCTAAAACCATTTATAACTACCTAAAAAACATTTTAATACCTGCAACCAACACCAACAACCGCCACCAACAAACACCAACAACCACCACCAACGAACACCAACGACCACCACCAACGAATGCTAACGACCATACTCTCACCAATGGACAACGATCAGAAGACTCTCACCAGTTCGGAAAACTGTCATATGGTCGATGGGCAGGTGATATATAAAATAGTTTTTGGCTGAAAGGTTTTTTCGGACGAAAAAGTTTTCGGCCGAAAGAATTTTTCAGCCGAAAATATGTTACTGGATGAAAAAATACGTTTGGCTAATCTTGTACATGATAGTCGAGGGCGCCGTCACAGTACCGTTCGATTTGATGTCAAAAATTTCGGTCGAAATATGTTTCGGCTGAAAGAACCAAGAGTTCGATAAAAAAAAGGTCGCTAGGAATTTTGGAGACCCGATTCTCACAAAAGTGTAACCCACCTTCATGATTTTACCCCTACAATATCACTCTCCAAGGTTTTACATCAATGACAACCAACAGTCCATACCGACTGTCCATCAACCTAAGCCAACTATATGACACGATGCAATATGTCATTGCAAAGGAAAGTTTGGAGTGATGCGATATGTCACTATCAGAACCATTTTAGGTGCAATATGCATTTTTTCATGGCCAAATAAATTTTAGATGCGATACAAAACAAGCAAGCAAATTTATGGAAGATGCGGAAAGAGAATTTTGGATTGAGGAGATGATATATGTTGCATGAAGAAAAAAATTGTGCAACATATCACAGGGAAATAAAACTTCATCCTATGTAATATGTTACGCAAGTGGAAAATTTTGATCCATGTGATGAGTCACAAGGAAAGAAAGATTTGAAGGATGAAATGACATGGAAGATGCAAAGGAGTTCTTTTGGAAATTTTCCCTCTGTGGTGATGAAGGAAAGTTTGAGAAAGTGTGATGTGTTGCACAGGAAGAAACCTTAACACGATGTGATATGTCATGACAAAGGAAAGTGTTATCACATAGAATTGTTTGGGTCAAAAAGGTCTTTAGGTTTTTTTATTTTGAGTCATAAGTGTTGTTTAATTTTTAGGCTTTGTCTTTTTCCTATAGTCATTTTTCATTTTTGACACAAATAAACTAAATATTAGTGTTGGCCTTGGTCTATAGTCCTTGGGTTATACCTTGATCATCATGATAAATTGGAAAAACCTTCATCTGTCACATCTTTCATTCCTCCACTACCACCCTAACATGTCACCTCCTCCATGATGTACTCACAAACCCCTCCATTGTGTCACATTACCTGTTAGGATGTCAAATCAAGTTTGATTTGTATGCTACCAACTCATTAGAGATTTCACAGCACATCCAAAAGTACATCATGCATTCATTACCATCCTTGCGCTCATGAGTCTTATCAATGAAGATCTCCTTGTTTTCGACACTTATATTTTAAAATATAGCCTGGGATTTCGTCATAAAAACTTCTAACTTTTTTCTCCAAGTTTCAAATCATTTATGGCTTGGCACTGCAAATCAGGTGTTTTCAGACAGGCGCTACAAAAATTGCTGCGAACTGGCTGGAGAAAGTGAGTTGGAGGTTAGGCTAACTGCAAACAAAATTATTCAAACTCAAGGATATCAGTCTTCAGGCCAAAGCCACCAGGTACTCCATGAGTTTTTTCAGCTCTTTTGAAGGACAGTAAAGGATCTGTATGTTGTTTCTTCTTTTGGGCGCTGTGAACTAGTGATATGCGCTACAAACTATCCCACTTACCTTGTTGACACATTCCCAACCCAATTGCATGAGCTTTGAACCTTGTTCATTTAATCCTTAAGAAGTATTTGTTTCATGCCACCTTTCCCATCTCATATTCAATTGTTTTTCTTACTTTCCCAAGTGTTGCGAACCCTTTGTTCTAGCGCTGCAAACTTTGTGCAATAAGCTTGGCGCTACGAATCCCCTGTCCCAACACCTTTTACACAACCCGTTTTCATCAGGTTCTCAGTTTCAAATTCAATTCTATTTGGTATGAGTCTATGAGATTAAAAGTTGTTTGCTTGTGAAGTTATTGTGAAGTTTTGCAAGAGGATAGCGAGGTGGTGAACAAGACCTGTCTTACAACACGCTGTTTCTTTATACCTTCATGATTATGTGCAGTCTTCTTTCATCTCCCTGACTGTAAGCTACCTTGTCTTATGCATGGAGGTCAAATAGGTTGATAAACACTTAAGCCTTATACCAAACCAACCCTTTGAGAAATATCATCCATCAAAACCCTAGTCATATGTTTTTCCTGTTTTGCCTCTTGCATCATTAAAATTTGTGGTAAGATTTTATTCATATGACATCAATGGATACTCCACAGAAAAAGAAGGCTCACAAGGGAGGGTGCATTGTGAGGACTGAGCCCTATGACATGCAGTTGTTTGCTACTGAACCCCTGATCAGGGAAGTCTTCCAAAGAGTGGGTTGTTTTAGTTTATGTCAGAAAATGCAGAGGGGGAACTCTGAGGTGGCTATGGATTTTTCTTTGGACTTTGATGGAACCAAAACCAAGGTTGGGACACTAGAACTTGAGGTATCTGAAGTGACCATAGAAGTAGGTACTGAAATACCTAATACTGATGAAAGGTGGTTTAAAGCCATGAATCTAAATGCAACCTTCTTCAAAGAATTCCTGAAACCATAATATCAAGGAGACAATTTATCAAAAGGAGTGCCCAGGAGCCACATGATTGAATTTTTTGATAATATGCTAAGGGTAATCCAAAGATACTTTACATGTGAAGGGATTCAACATGATTTATTAGTACCACATAAGACTTCCATTGCACTTCACAGGCAAAGACCTCATGAATCTTCCTTTCTATTTGTTTAGGGGTATTGGAAAAATGGCTGACATAGTCTAGGCTAAGTCTAAGGCAGTTGATACAAGTATTTTTCATTCAAGGCTGATAAAAATGCTTGTGATTGAGGAATTAAAGAAGAAAAACATTGTCTGGGGGAAATTTATTGCTTCTTCACACTTTCAATTGAATGTTGCTCCTACTCCACAATCCAATGTACAAAGCCCTTTTCGGGCTAATAGCACTGTACACACAGAGACAAACAAAAATAATAAGAGCAAAGGTATTGTTAAAAATGATGAAACAACTAAGGAACAATAAGGATAAGGGGGGTCTCATTACTCTCCACAAAGGGAGGTTTCACCCAAACTAGCTCCAAAGTTAGTAGAAACTCGATCAACGAGAGCCATAGGCTCAAAAGGAAGGAGGTTACTTTTCACTTCACCATCTATTGCAGATAAAGCTAAGGTTAGGAGACCTTTCACTATATCATCAGTAGAGAATAAAAGTATTGAGAAAGAAGACATAGTGGAAGCTCCTATCATGAGAAAAGGTAAAGGTAAAATTGTACCTATTGAGGAGCACATTGAGGTTATAGACATAACTACTCCTCTAGAGAAACCTACCTTTAAAAGGCTAAACAAACAGCTTAAAGAGACCATAGATGAAATTTCTAAATTGAAAGGAGAGGGGTTGGTTGAAAAGAAGAAGTTAAATGATCTCATGGATATGTATCAAGAAACGATTGACAAGGCCAGATTTGTAGCAAACAGGTTTCTGCCTCTCCATATGCAACTCAAAAATTTATACAGATAAAACAAACATTTCCAAGCTCAAATAAAAAAACTAAAATTGGAGCTGCAACCTTTTAAGGAAGAGCTATCCAAGAGTAATTTGTATGTGTTGGCCCAAGTTGCCACAAGAAGGAGTTCCAGACTTAGAAAGTAAAAGATGAAATCTCTTAAAGAGTTTCAGTTTTGGACAATGCTTGTTTCTTCCATTTTTGAGATTTTGGTGAAGTATGATGCCTATGATTAATTTTTTCACTCATACATAAAATAATGTGTTTTTACAGGCATCTCTAGCTTCGAAGATGGTTTTTTGGGTGTTTTAGAGCTCTACAAAATACATTGAGCAGCTACAAAAAAGTTCGCAGTAGAATCTGTTGTAGACTTATGTTTTGGAGGTTTCAAGAGGATAAGTGATTTCTAGATGGCTAGAGGAGTATGGGACAACTACTTGAAGGTTATTTTAAAGCTGGAGGGACACCTGAAAATAAGAAGATGCGCTCAAGGGACACATCATCAAGCCTATTAAAGATGTTGGGGTAGTTACTAGCATTAAGCCTAGTTTTTAGCAGTTAATTATTTTTGTTGAACAGTTGTAGTTTCCCTAGCTTCATGATGGGGTTCAAATTGTACAACTTTCATTCATAGCCTAGGCTATAAGAGGGGAATTAGAAGTCATTGTATAGGTTCAGATGGTTACTGTAAGAATCTTTTTGGTGATATACTGATGTAACAGAGCCAACACTGGATTTTATGTTTCAGACTTGATGAATTTTTGTCTAATAGAAGTCAATTTCTTTCTCGCCATCTTGTTTCTCTCTTACTTTGAAATTTACCATCATTGAATGCTTCAATTGATATTTTATAGTAATATTTCAATGGAGGTTTGATTGTGATGTTGTTATAATTGTTCTGAGAGTTTAAGCTTTGGTTAAAGAAGTTTTTGTGTCTAAAGCTTTTCCTTCATTGGTCTACTAGTAATGCTTGATGCTAATAATAGAATTACTTCATTTTTCTCACTACAATCTTCCTTCTATCCACATTACTCTTTAAAACCCTGATCCAAGTTAGACAAGACCTCTTTTGTTGATACATCTTATCTAGATTTTTTTGTGGTTTACATTGTTGGGCTGAGTTTTATCCATTTGACACTTTATCTTAAAACTTACCTTACAAACCTATTGATGGGTACCAATCTTGCACTTTAGCGGTCAAAGTGTAACTTTCAGTGTTAACAAAAAGTTTGGAGCGATGCGATATTTCACGACCAAAGGCATTTTTGGTGCGATACGCACTATGTCATGACCAAAGAAAGTTTAAATGTGATACACATGAAACCAAAAGTTTTATGAAGTGCACATAAGATAAAGATTAAATGGAAAATACAACCAACATTTTTTAATTGAATGCCTTATCACACCAAAATTTAAGAGAGGTGTGACACATGAAATCTATCACATCAAACTTTAGGAGAGGTGTGGCACATGAAACCTATTGCACCAAACTTTGGGAGAGGTGTGACACATGAAACATATTGCACCAAACTTTAGGAAGGGTATGACATAGGAGTTATATGAGAGATGGGTGCTTCCTACACCTCAAAGAACCTTCTAAAATATCTGCCTTGCCACCCAAAACTTCCAATCATGGTATAAAAACTATGAACTAAAAATATTATCACAATAATTAGAACTTGCACCTAGCAAGCTAGCTTTTGAGATTGGAAAAGATTGATTTTGAGGGTCTCATTTCCTTGACAATGGAATTACGTCGACAACACCACAAGAGGATTTTTGTCTATTAAGAGAGGAACATATTGAGTAGTTTAATATTAGCTTATATTATTCTTCTAATTGGGGGCTTTGAAGTCTTCATTTAGTAACTTGTTAGACTAGCATATGTAGTGTTGATTATTTTTCCGTGTGTTCTCTAAGCCATTTTGGAAAATATTTGGAAATTGTGGAAGTTGTAGGAGTGAAATCATTCTATATAAACCTTTATGTAATATTCCATTAGGCATAGGAGCTTCCAACGAAGAAATTATTGCAAACTGGGCACAAATGAAGAACAAATGTTAAACACATACCCCCTACACCTCTTCCTATTGCATAAGAAAATGATTTTGGAGATGAAATGCAAACCCCTCACCCAATTTATTTGGATGAATGGGAAATTCTCTACCAACTCCACCCTACCAAAAACATCCAAATAAGTGACCTTGACATGCTAGGTCATCGTGAATTTGACTACAACCGTAGTTGGAATATTTCACATATCCCCTTCAAGTTGCAAGAAATAGCCATACAGTTCATAGAAAATAATCACTCACACCACCAACTTCCACAACCATGCTATTCCAATACACCCTCTTATAAATCAATGTCCCCTAGCCAAATCAAAGCTCTCTCCATTGTCTTGAATCACTCCATAGGAAAATATAACAACCCTCCACTGAAAATGATCATACAAGGTACTACAGGTACCAAAAAACCATACTTGATTGGATGCATTAAACAAATACTTTACTCAACCACATAATTCCTTCAAAACCCATTATTATTGCTTGCTTTGATTGATGTTGCATCCTTCAACATTCAAGCATCTACAATCCATTCCACCCTTTGCAATCCTATAAGACATTCCCTCCTATTAGAAGGAAACTCACTTTCCAACCTCCAAGAAGACCGTAAGCATTTTCGATACATTCTCATTGACGAAATGAGCTTCATAGGGCCAACACTTTTTAGCCACATCGACGAGCATCTTCAAGAAGAATTCCCTCTACATAGAAACACCCCTTCTGGAGGCATCTCTGTTATTCTCGTTGAAGAGCTCGACCAATTTCCACCTATCAAGGGCATTCCACTATACGCAGGCACATCCCATGGATCCGCACTATGGTGTGGCTTTAACACAATGATCAATCTAAAAACTATATTTTGTCAACAAGGGGATGACACGTCGTAGGTCTCCTTCAATAACATCCTTTAGAACATCATAAATACATAACTTTCTTTGGAGGATTGCAACCTTCTCATGTGAAGGACATACTCCTTCCTTTCTCAAGATGAGTTGTGTACTTTCCATGCTTCAATGCACTTATTTGCAATGAACAAATTAGCCACCTAACATAATAAACAAATGCTAACATTTTTAAACATTCCAATAGCACTCTCAAATGCCAAGTAAAGCAATAACCATGTTCCCTCTACATTAGAAGATGAACAATTGGATCCAAAAGTCTTGCTCTACCCTAATCCAAAAGTGATGTTAACATGTAACTTATGGGTTGCATCTGGCCTTTTGAATGGATTGCTTGGTCAAATTTTTACCATATTCCACAAAGAAAACCATAAACCTCCACAACTACCAACATTTGTGGTTGTGAGCTTCAGCAAGTACATTGGGCCTCTATGGGATCCCAAAAATTCTACTTTTGTTCCAATTCCACCAATTCAAAGGGGGAGTCATACTCATATCCACCTTAAAATGGCATGGACATTAACAATACATAAATCTCAAGGTATGAAATTACCAAAAGTTACAATTGACATAGGTATAGTTAAACAACAAGGTCTAGACTTCACTACAATATCTAGAGTCCTCTCCCTGAAGGATATTTGCATCTCCTCGGCATTTACCTTCAAAAGGTACACAAGAATGAAGGAAAATCCACATGCGATACAAAGAAAGATATAATAGGCCTTGCTCCATTTCAAAGTTTTTCCATTATTTCTCCTCTAGCAATTCCATTTTCATTTTTGTTAGCATGCCTTCAATGGACCTCTCATAACCATATTTCTTATGTAACTAATTCTCAACTAAACAACTGCACTCATCATTACTTCCACCATACATTTCATATTATCTAGCAACATTTCCTTCATCATGATTTTATACAAAATTGTGTTCATAAATGTTTTGCAGTTGCAGTCTACATCACATTGTCTCTCAACCTTTACCATGGACATCAATAGCATATACCATCATCCAAAAGAAATAATTTCCTTTGCGACTACAATGATACTTATCCCATTTTAGCTTTGTGCCCAAATTGTAAGTATTTTTATTATTTCATATATGCTTTACTTAATGTTGTTACTTATTTACCAAATCACTTTTCCATGTGTAACATATGTACCTTGTTTATTTACATCACATTTATGTATCCCTAGCACACATATATCCCTAATGAATCATGTATATATGTCAAGTTGGAACTTTCAAATATACTATTTTTATTTGTTTTCTATTGCCTTTATGCTTTTTCTTTCAATTCTCTCATTTATTTCCTTTCCTTGTATGTAGACCTTCTCTACTCAATCAAGTTGGGAAGTTGAGAGGCTAATATATGTGTCAATATTGGTATATGGTATATGTGTGAGGAGGCATGATCACAATTACCTCATGCTTGTTTGACTTATTCCAAGTATGGAAAGGATGTTAAACTGTACACATGATCAGATTGCTTTGTAATCTATTTGGGTTGAGTCATAACCTAGGCATTTCTAGATTTAGTTATGATGTATAATGTTATAACAATAACACTATCAATAGGTGTTAACAAAAATGATAACATCTAGTACAGTGGAGATGAAAATTTATGGATGTGAGAAGTGGCAATAAAATTGCATTAGGCCAAAGTTTTTAATTTCATTGAAGTTTTCTCTACATCATGCAATCCAATTGTAATGTGTAAATCACTATATTTTAAATAAGGGCATTTGCATATGCCCATTGTAGTAGTAATGAAATGATCAAATTGAAGTGGTTTTCCCTATGCCTACTTTTGTGGTTCCATCAACAAATATTCATGCTTGATTACAAGGCTACAGTAATCCTTTTATTTTCAAGTATTACTCTCTTTTTATGACCCTGAGGTTGTAAAACATGTTGACGGGTTGAAATGACCTTGTTTAATAGTAGGTTTAGGCCTAGTGAGAAGTAAATGAAACTAATATAAGATTCAAATGCATGCATTCATACATGACTAATAGTAACCAAGATGCACACACATAACCACAATGCTCCTATCAATGACCTGTGAATTAGTTTGCTAAGAATAAAGACAAGAATATGAGTAAATTGTTGTAAACCTAGAACAATCCAACATTTAAACAACCATATATAGTCTTTCTCTTTTTCTTTCAAGTCCTTTGAATATGTACATACAAGAGCAATGAGCCTAATAACTCTTCCTTTTTTCCTTCTTTCAAGTCCTTTGAATTTGCACATACAAGAGTAATGACATTGCTGATTTTATTATATATTTAAAACAATAATTTTGGAAGATTTCATGTCAGAGAGAAAAGAACTAGAACAAGTAAAGGATGACAAACATGATAAGTAAAGGAAGACAATGTACAGTAAAGACGTGTCCCTCATTAAAGTTTTACCTTAAAAACTTAGTTTTGAGTGTATTGCATGAAATAAAACTTTTGTGTGACATGCTTTTGGAAACCCATTTAATGCGTATTGCACCTCTTTTAATCATAGGTGTGACATGTTGTGATAACGGAAAGTTTGAGGAAAAGCAGTGTATCGCACAAAAATAAACTTTGGCATGATATGATATGGAAAAGGTTGTCGTAGAGGTAGAAAGTTTGGTGGGATGCAATATGTTGCATGAAGAAAAACTTTGTGCATATAGTAAGGAAGCACTACAAGAAGAACACTTTCTAACATAGGTTTTTTTGGAGGTCTTTAGAGTCGCAAAATTTGGAAAAAATTTCAAAAAAACCTTCGCTACAACCTCTTCTATTAGTTGCAGAGATTTTAACGGATGTTTCATATAACTAAAAGAAATTGGGCTGGAGGAGGTTCCAACAATATTTTTTTGGGGGGTGCTTTTATTGTCAAAACACACATGTGTGCCATTAAATAAAACGCCTCAGTGCATACTTAGACATAAAATGAACCCGAATGACCTTACATAAAATGCCCTGGTACGTACATAAAATAAAAAATGCACTGGTGCACCATTATACAAATTATCGGTGCATACATAAAACAAAAAGACACCAGTGCACCATTACATAAAATGTCACGGTGCATACATAAAACAAAAATGCGTCGGTTCACCATTGCATTAATGCCCCAGTGTGTACAAAGGACGAAAACACACCGATGTGTTTATAGTTATTACGCCCCAGATTTCTATTTTGTGTCTATCCCAATGCTTGTGCAATTTGTACGTGCTAGTGCATGTATTACCTTGTGCACCGAAAAATACTGAAATTTTGAATATTTAAGGTGAGATGTCGGCGTGATTCTTTGTTCCAAAGCACAAGTGCTTTTATTTTATTTAAAACACTGGTGTTGTTATTATATTTAAAGAATCGGTGTGTATTTATCACATGCCCATCATAAAATTCTAAAACAATATATATTATCACACGTTATATGCATCGATGCTTAAGTATAATTAATATGCACTGGTCCTTTAGTATGCTTAATATGCAATGATGCATATGAATCCTTAAAAAACATCAATTACTATATTATTTCAGGCACCATTTTGTGAGTTCATAAGAATTCATCGATATGTATATATTTTAAATATTTTTTTTGAAAAAATATTGTTTTTTATATTTATGTTATTACATTTTGATATAATGATTGCATTAATGCCTTATCCAACAAATTACACCTTTGTTATTTGCAACAATGTAAATCATTCACATATTAATTAATCAATAATTTTTAATAATATAAATCATTCACATATTAATTAATCAACAACACAACATTTGACAACATTTGACATTGCAATAAAATAACAAACCCATTTTATTATATATGAATAAGAGACCCATGGTCATACAAAATGGAACAACGTAAATGTCCACAATAATCAAAATGGAACCAATATGTAATTATTACACTTATTGGTAACATGTCGTCATGCAATCGAGACATTATGTCCACTACATTAAGCAAAATCTCTGATTTTTACAAATTGATATTCCAAAACATACAACTTGTAGTAACATTCAATTATATTGATTGTTATTCATCACTTGAACTAGTGTCATTGCTCAAGTTGTGTGCATCCCTCATTTCTTGATCAATTGTAGGTGATATTGTACTTTGGTTATTTAAACATATGTTTTCTTGCTCGACTTGTTTTTGACATTCTAACCATTCACGTTCCATCTACAACACATAAATAAAGTGTAATAAGTAAATTTACATTTACACTATTGTAGAATATACATGATTGCGTAAATAGAAAAGTGCACCATAGGAACAAGTGATTCATAAACCATACACATGCTTTGAAATCTTTTCCTCATGTCGTGTAACAAAAAATCTTATGTTGGATCCTCTCCATACTTTGTTTCCTGCATGTTTAATATGCCATGACAAAGCATAGTTGATATAATTAATATAAAGGTTTCTTATTGTTCCATTAATTATAAAACATGGGAGGTTAAACAACATAGATACTTACAAATTGTTCAATTAAACCTTGATATTTCAACATATACTCACAACCCTCACTTAACCAATGTTGATCAATTGTTCGATTGGCTCTTCTTTGTATGTTAGCACCTATTAGAAGACATCCATGGACCAATGTAAATAAATTATTTAAATATAAAGATCACAACAAATATGAAAACTTAAGTAATGTCGAAAACATAAGTACTCACAAACTTTGCGATCAACCCTTTTCTTCCTTGTCATCTTGTCTTATGTGTTGATTGGATTCCATTTTATTTTATTTTTTGTAATAAAACAATTAAAAATTAGTATTTAATATGATAAATAAATTCGATGTACATAAAATAATGAATGAATGATCAGATACCTCTAATGCATGTTGTTGTTGGGATGCATCCTCATGTGATGCAATTATGTTCATTTCTTTTACCATATCCTTGTACACATTTTTGGACATCCCTACAATAATGTATTAGCTTTCCCCTCG
>SNQJ01S0225582.1:0-13050 GCA_010110895.2 Picea sitchensis
CGTAGCCTATATAAAATGTCAAAAAGGTTTAAAAGGGAGAAGGATGATAGTATCCTGTTCCACTATGGACTAATTAAACTTATCGTTGTTCATTATTTAAGTCTCCACGGTGATAGCTGGCGAGCTTTCATTGCTCGAAATGGTTTTGATGACACAGACCATGTCCAGGTTGACAAGCCTTTGGTGAATGAAACCAAGGTCGGGCCACCCGTGCCCTTCCATATCCTACTGCCCTCTCCTAAGCCTTCAGTCGACCCTGCTATTGACTTACCAGATGTTGGAACTCAGAAGGCCGAGGCTATAAAGAGACCTGTGAGCAAAAAGGCTAAGGCAAACCCTACTGCTAATGCCAAAGGAAAAAGGAATTCCCGACTTATCTCGAGAATGGCTAGGAATAAGCCTAAACCTTGTGTTGAGCAGAAGCCCATAATCCTTAGTGAGGATTCAGACTCTGACATAGAAAGTTTTCTAGCTAGTGAGTACCCTTACTCACAGGGCCTATCCTCCGAGCCACCTTATGATTTCGTTTTGAACCTTCCCCCGTGCCTAAGAAACAATCCCAGTTACCCAGGGATTAAACTCCCTAATGAAACCCTTAGCAATGTAACCAAACCCTCGCCTGTTCTTTCGAAACCCAGACATTCGTCCTGTGACCAATGTGATTTATGGTTGGAACGATACTATATAGACGTTCCTGTGCTTCAATCGAAAATCCAATCTCTGGAAAGTCAAGTTGCAGTGTTGACTAGCCAAAGAGACAAAGTTCAAGCAACTGATAGGAAGAAAAGGACCATTGGTTCCATCATATTTAAAAACATTGAATCGGCTACAACTGTTGTCAACTCCAAAATGTCATGATCAAATCGTCTTCTCGCCATACAGGTATGAATTTTGATATTGTTTTCATTTTTGTAAATTCCTCGGATAAATACAATGTTTTGAATTTGGTTTTTGAATAGCTCTGTGTATCTTTCGAAATGACTCTGTCATAATATGTTCATCTTGTACAGTGTTTTCGCTTGCTAAAAATAAATGAAATTTGGTTACATAATTTACCCAGCTTAGTCACTGATAGATTTTATCGGATTTGATTGATTTTCGATTGGATTTGATTTGTTTGATTGAGTTAACAAAATTGATGGTTTGCTGTCAAGTGGATTTGTTTGGTATCTACTCTGAACAAGAAGTGTTCATACTAGATTTAGGATACGATCATGTTTTGATTTGATTTCGTTTGTATGCTGTGATCGTCGAATGATTTCATGAATTTGGTTGTTACGATATTTTAATATGCTGTGTCATATAATTTTCTAAATCAGGAATACAACTCTGTTCGATTTCAATGTGGAAAAAATGAATTTGTTTTTATGGAAAAAATACTCTCATTAAAAGCCTGTGCAAATGATATTCACGCCCGAATCATGGAAGGTTTTTGATTAGCTATGACTATGTTAAACCCTCGCTGTTTGACTCGCTTGATTGGATTGCTGTGTATTTTCAATTAGTTCGATCATTTTCATGAGTTGGATTCGCATCGTAAAAGCTATTCTGTTTGATTTTAATTTGCAAAACGAATTGATTGACTTTGATTATCTCTATCAAATCCAGTTATAATTCGTTTGAAAGAAATCATTTTGATCAAGGTAAATTGATCTTGTCTGCCCATTTGGCTAAAACAAACGATCAGATAATTATTACGAACCCTGTTACCAACTGATTGGTCTCATATTGATTTCGTTTGTGGATAGTTATGCGCCAGTTTTTGTTTAATTCGCTTATGGCACAAATCGTTTGTTATATCAGTGCAATTATGATCTCATTTAGATTCGATTGTGTTTCCTTTTGATGAGGCAGCATAACAGTTGCATAGAATTTATTTTAATTATATCGATTTCACTTGATATGAAACAATTTCATTACTATTCATTACGATTCTGTCCACCCGACTTTGTGGCAACAAACGAAACATAGTACATCTATCTCTGTAATCAGTTGATTGATTTTGGTCCTGTTTGGTTTTGAATGGTATAACAATTTTAGTTTGAATGATTCGTTTTCAAATAGCTATTGGATGTGAGTTAATTTAATTCTTTAAAAGATTTGAGTTGATTCCAATGYTGATTCTGTGTCTTATTTAGACCAGCTAYAGAATCGCAAGATTCTGTAGCTAGTCTATAGAATTAKATTTTTATCATTTTATTAATAAAGGATCCTTCTAACTTGTCCATTTTTGACCCTTTTCAGGTACATCCGAATTGCATTGGACATAAGGGACAGTCTAGGGGATATTTGTGTGTTTCAGTTTTATTTTAGGTTCCTAGTTTAGTCAGACTTGGGATATCTTCCCAGATTTTTTGTAAACAGTTTGATAACTTCTACAGGGATGTTTTACCCTGTAGAATGTCTTTAAATACTTATTATTTTTTGTAATAAGGATCATCCTCACTTGTGGGAGAACCAGGCTATGGATTTCTAATACAAACAGAGACAGAAGTTGATGTTTTGCTACAACTTTCGCTTTCATAATATCAATATTTTGTTTCATGTTTATGCTTATCAATTTGCATTTGATTAGTTACTACTTTAACTATCATAGTCTTTTGCAGAATGATATGATTTAATTAATGTGATCCATATCTGATTTCTTTCATTAATCTAAAATACAACAATTACTTTGGTCAGTTAATGAATGACATATTTCTCTTCTTCATCAATTGAACTATTATGTATAGATCTTTGCATACAGGTTTATCTAACTGTGAAGATTTATAAATTATAATATTGTTGTTATTTTTATGTTTTGTTTGTCCTATGATCATACCTTAAGAGCACTGCAACTTATCGTTTACGAGAAGCTCCTGGATAATTTGGTGCAGGTTTCCTCCTTCCGATCAGCTAAGAAAATCATCACACGCAGGACAAACCTGGAGCGTTTCTCCAGGTCAGTTTGTGATTTATTTGTTATTTATTTGTTAGTATAATATTAGTAGTTTACTTAGATATATGTTTAGTTAGATGTGTGGTTAAAATTAGCATATTAGTGTTTTAGTTTAGTTAGTTTTTTTTTCATTTCTTGTTCATAAAAATTATAAAATCAACAAAAATATCTCTTTCTCTATCTTAGGACAGAATGCAAACGAGTTTTTCAGGTTTTATCTAAATCTGTAAATTGTAGATATTGTACATTTTGTGAATAAGATTTATTTATGTTAGTAGTTAGATAGTTAATTAGTTAGAATTAGTATAGTAGTAGTTAGTATATTGTATATATAGAATAGTTAATTTTGTTTTAGTTTGTTATTTTTGTTAGATTAGTTTAGTAGTTAGTTTTAGTTAGATTAGTTTATTAGTTCGATTATTAGTTAGTTTTTAGTTAGATTAGTTAGTTTAGAGTAGTTTTCCTTTTTTTTTTGTTTTCTTAGGACCTGAGATCGGCTAACGGAGCCGCTAAACCCGTCAGGGTGGTTCATTCCAAACGGCTTGGGTTATTAGACAACCCCAGACCGGTTCCACTCTTCCAGTTGATGGACGGTCGATTTTGCCCGTCAACAATCTCCTACGCATTCCTTGCACTATCCCTATTGAGCTTGATCTCCTCGAAGCTTTCGATCTCCCATGCACTCCTTGCATTTCTGGGATTTCGTCAAACTCAGATCCGAAGGATTTCTTGAAAATAAATTCTTCTCTCCCTCCTGGTGTTCTCCTTGCTCGGTGCACACCTTGAAGATATTCTCCTTACAAAGTGTTCAATAACTTTGTCTCTTTACGAAATCAACACAGAGTTATTTCTGTGCACTCCTTGTACTTCTGTTGATGAAGGTTCAATGATATCTCTCCTGAGCTTCTCTGAGGTTAACTCACCTCTATCAACGTACTCCTTGCAAACTATGTGCACTCCTTGCACTCAAGAACTCAAAGAAACAAACAATTGAAACTCATACAATACTTCACCGGTTTATACATTCAGAACATGAATGACATAAAAACAAAATAATTAACACAAATACATAAACACATTGTATGTAGGAAAAAATGCTTTTCTATTATCTCTGTGTGTTTATACAGATGTTTACAAAAAATGGAATTCAACAGAGTCCCAGTATCTCTAATGCTCCTAACCTAACTCTATCTCGAGTTCTGCTTCTGATATCATACCTGTCTCGAGTTCTACTTCTCCTATCCGACCTTTCTACAAAGATCTCTCCCCCTCTCTCTCTTCAAAACGAGGGCTCTACGAGCTTATCCTCTCCACCGCCTTAGTGCTATCATTGTCTTAGTTATGAAACCATACTTCCTATGGCTCATTACATAAATGTTGATCTAGACTCGACTACGATCTGGACCTACTATAGGAAACCATTTAAGGAAACCCTTTCCACTACCTGTACAAAGGTATGGCTCGATCCTTACAACCTTACAACACAAATCCCCATGGGATTATATTTCAAATTTTAAAAATGGGAGGGTCAATGCCTCTCCCTTTCTCTAAAATTCATGCTGATGTGCTAGAATGATGGTGCGTTGCTGAGGTGGGGCGATGCTCCTACATCATAGTATAACCAGGTACCCCAATATAATGCACCTTGAGGATATAGAGGTGGAGGTGGATTTAGAGGTGGAAGCTAAGGAAAAGGAGGATTTGGCTAGGGAAGAGGGCCAATAGTTTGTGACAAATGTCAACAACTAGAACATTATGCAAGATATTTTACACTTCCACTCGTGACATGTATTTATTGTTGCACAAAAGAACATGACATAGAAGACTACCCAACACGATTGGGAAAAATACGGGAAAACATGATCCATAATAATCAGAATGTACAGTGGATTTCCATAAAAGCCAGGGATGATGGGAAAAAAATCAACATAGTTGATCAAGGAGGATCCAAGACAAGAGATGAAGTAGCAAAACAAGATCCATCTCAACACCGGTGGGTCAAGAAGAATATTGAGCCATAAAATCACGTTGATGCACATAAAGAAAAGGAAACATTTAAGGAATCCAGACAAGAGATTCTAAAAGAGAACATTGTGTCTATATCAATTGCGCAACAAACTCAAGATCCACCAATGTACGAGATGCCATCTTCAATGGATCACACTAGAAAAGGAAAACATTTAAAGAAAGTAAGTAACATAAAGACTTTTTTTGCAATCTCGTGTTAAGTTATTGAATGATCCATCATCCATTAAGGTCTTACATAATTTTCTAGAAAGATGAAACATAGAAGTAGAAGGGATGTTAGAACATAAGACAATTAATCATCTCCATACTAGAAGAAGAACGAGTAGGGAATTCAGGTTAAATGCCAACATTAGGGATTTCAATATGGGAGATATCATACTTGATTTAAGCTCTGAAGTGAATGTATTACCTAAGAAGATCCGACAATGTATGGGGGAACCCACATTAATATATTCACATGTCCAGTTGAAATTAACAAATCAACATAGAGTGCTACCAATTGGGAGACTTAAAGGTGTGACAATAGAATTGGATAGAGTGTGCAATGTGGCATATTTTGACGTTATAGAAATAGTAGATGACATAAAACCCTACCCAACATTACTTGGATTGGACTGGGCATTTGATAATCAGGTTGTGATCAACTTGAATACACATAAAATGAATTTTGAATAAGGACAATATAGAGTGATTGCACCATTGGATCCTTCAGAAGGAGAAAGGTTTATAGAGGAGACATGTTTGGATTTGGAAGAAATCAATCAATTCTATAGGACTACTACGCGAGAAGAAAATTATGAAAACCCAACTGCATATGGGGTAGTCAGCTGGAGAAGCATTACATCGTGTGCCTCAAACTCAGACATAGGTATGGAGAATTGGCATATTAAGCCCTAATATTGGCTCATTACCCCTTAATTGGGGCATATTACATTATTAATGTTATTTTATTTATGTTGTCTTTATTCCATTAGTTTTAATTACACCTCCTAGTCTCCTATATATACCAAGGAGACATTTTCATTTGGAATCATCTTGTACTTGAACATTTAAGTGGGGTAAAAGGAGGTTGCCCACTAGAAGAGGCTTATTATTTGAAATTATCTCTTTTTCAAGGTGTTGAGTACTTTTCTAAGGTTTTTCTATGCTATATTGATATTTGGTTCCTAACATATGGTATCAGAGCTCAAGGTCTTGGGGTTTCGTTGCTACATCTGAGACACCTTGAAATTTTTGCTATAATTTTTTTCTACAACATTTCAGAAGAAACGACTTGGAGGATATCTAGTAGACGAATCAAGGTACGTTGGGTTAAAATTTCAGCTCATGAGGCCTTATAATTTCATAGATACAACCTGTACAATATAGGGTTCTGGAATCATCCTGAAATGAGTCATTGTGGAATTTTCGCTATAAAAAATTCTTTGTAACGTTTTAGACCCTGAAATTCAAAGGATATTCACATAAATTAGTAAGGTATCTGTGGTAAAAATTTCAACTTCTGGGTCATCTTAAATTTTTAGATACACCCTATGTAAGATAGGGTATCTGACTAGTCCTATTGACTAGTCTCAAGAAGGTGTTCCAGGTAAAACAATCATAACTTCTTCATAGAGTATCCAAATTGAGTGGGACTGGTTTCATTGGATCTTGGACAGTTTGTATTATTTTAGGTACATGTTTTATAATTTTATATTAATTATTTTGTGTGGGGCATGCTATACAAGTGATATCTCCTGGAAAGGCCAAAAATCGACAAGTTGTGGGGAAGTTACCATAAATTACACTTGGCACATACAATTTTGATCAGACCTGTGGAATTGTAGAGAAGAAATATCAGAGAACTACATAAAATAAAGTTTCATACCCAGAAGGGCTGAAACTTGGGAGATACAACAGAAGAAAGATTGTCTAGAAGAACCACCTCAAAATCAAGGTTCAAAAATAATACTTGGCCAACATGCCACCCAAAAAGGGAACTTATACACCAAATAAGCCTCCAGAAATGCGTAGGGACATAAATTATTTACAAAATAAGATAGTAACAAAAGATGAACTACAAGAGATCGAAGCTAAGTTGGAGGCAAAGATGGATGGTTTAAAAGAGGAGATCATGGAAGTATTGAAAAATTTCGTAACAGAGAAGACACCTGAAAGTGAAAATGCATCCCATGAAATTCATGATGAGGACATAAGGAAGGTGAATCTAGAATGGATAAACTCCAACTTTGGGTTGAATACCAACCATGCTCCTAAGATTGATATGAGGAAGTTTGATGGCAAGGACCCAATCAAATGGATACTTCAGATGGAGCAATTCTTTGATCTACATAATGTGCCACATACACAAAAGGTACAAATTTCTTCTTTATATTTAGAACCTAATCAGTTTGTATGGTATCGATGGCTTTGTTCTCACAAATCACTTTTCACTTGGACAATTTTCACGGAAGAAATGATAACACACTATGAGGATACAAGGAGCAATACCTTCTTTATCCAATTGATAAATCTCAAGCAAAAGGGTTCAGTTACCGAGCTCATGGGCTAATTTTCCATGGTTTTTCTAAATTTGAGATTCGCCATTTTAAAAATGATTCGCCCAAATTCTATAGGATAAAATTATTTTACCTTAAAAATAGCCAAATGTTTATAAAAACTATTTAAAATTCTTAGAAATTTGAATATTTTTACAAAACTATCGCCAAACATTTATAGTTGACATATTTAGGATTAGTAAGATTTTCCAAGGTTTCTACATTTTAAAATAAATATCCATCCTTAAAATCATCCCTGGCAAGTTTGTTTGGAACTATGGAAGAATAACAACACCTTTAACGACACTAACTATGAAGGATGCATTTTCATGGACTCCAGAGGAGACTAAATATTTTGAACAACTTAAAGAGGTGATGTGCAAATCTCCTATCTTGACCACTCCAGAATTCACAAAAACCTTTATTGTGGAATGTGATGCCTCAGGAAATGGAATTGGTGCTATCCTAATGCAATAAGGAAGGCCCCTAGATTTTGAAAGTTGACCACTCAAGGGAAAGGACTTACACAAACCCATTTATGAGAAGGAAATGATGGCAATAATACATGCATTAAAGAAATGGCGTCCTTACCTAATAGGTAGGCACTTCAAGGTCAAAACAGATCATGATAGTCTTAATACTTCTTGGAACAAAGATTATCTTCAGAAGAACAACAAAAATGGGTAACCAAGATATTGGGTTATGATTTTGAAATCATCTATAAAAAGGGGAAGCAAAATGTTGTGGTAGATGCACTCTCAAGAAAGGATGAAGATGTTGAGGCCTTTCTTTGTGCTATCTCGATCATCCAACCCGATTGGATAATAGAAACAAGGGATGAATGGAAGAGTGACAAAAAAGTGTGGACTCTCATTCAAAGGTTGCAACAAGATTCTAGTGCATCAAATACATTTACATGGAAAAATGATTCACTATGGTACAAAGATTGCTTATATTTATGTAATAAATCCAAACTCAAACAAAAGGTACTATTGGAATTGCACACCTCTCCAGTAGGAGGGCACTCGGGATTTTTGAAAACCTACCATATTGTTAAGAAGGATTTTTTTTGGGATGGCCTTAAAACTGATGTCCAAAGGTTTGTGGAAGAACATTTAATTTGCCAACAAAATAAGGTGGAAACAATTAAGACCCCAAGTCTTTTACAACCATTATCCATCCCAAGTCAGTGCTGGGAGGAGGTTTCCATGGATTTCATCACAGGGTTACTGAAGCTTGAAGGAAAGAGTGTCATCGTGGTGATTTTTGATAGACTGACCAAGTATGCACACTTTTGTGCACTCTCTCATCCCTTCAAAGCTAGTATAGTTCCCACTGCATTCATGGAGATAGTTCAAAAGCTACATGGCAGCCCAAATATTTTTGTAAGTGACAGATGTTACCCATGATTTTGGTCGTCATGATGATGTATTGATGATGGTGTACTTAGGCTCTTCATAAGAACTTTCTCCTAAGAAAAGTTACTTTCATCTCTTCCCAGAAAACTTATTTTTGAAGAAGGTTCGCAAGATGCTAGTGCGTTTGGGTGAGAGAATGACCCATTCTCGCAAGCTGCTTTAAGCCAGGGTGTGAACTTCTCACACTGTGTTGAATAGTTAGGGTGCGAACTCTTCCTAAAGCATGGAAAAATATGAATTCTCGATGTTTCTAGAAAGGAATCTTCTAGAAGGATGGGTTGGCATTCAAATGGTTATCCTAGTACTGGATTCCTTGATATTTTGGGATCATTCTTATCCAAGTAACTAATTCATTCTCTCCTATATATTGAGGGAATTCTCATGGAAAAGGTTAAGCAATATTCATTGGAGAATTGGTGAAAGAATTGTGTGAAGGACTTAGCTGAACAATAGCTTGGAGACTCTAGCAAGTCTATCAAGAGGATTTGATCTTCTTCATACAAGGATTGAGCAAGTGTGTGTGTCAGAGCCAAGAGCCATCGAAATGAAGTTTGCGACATCAAGGCTCAGGTTGTAATATTTACTTTCCATTAATATAATACAGTGGCATGTCCCTTTCCCATAAAGCTATTCTCACTTTATTGTGTAATTCCTTGATCATACACATAGGTTGAATGTTGAATATATTCTGCTATCTTCACTTTGGTTGGTTTGTGTTGTCTTGGTCTTGACCTCACGAGAGCACCGAAGCAAAGCAGGAGCAACACAGACCCTAGGAAGTGATATAAAGGTATGTTACTTGTTCCTTCCTACTAGTTGATTTAATGATCAAAACTTAGGGAAAGAGTCATGTCCTATCCTGTTTTGTTCTAGATCCAGGTGGATCTAGGGAGATCTGTTAGTGTCCGCACCTACCGATTAGTCTGATAACAAAATTGGTGACTCCACTGGGGATAGTCCATTTTCTTTGTGGATTTTGGTGTTTTTCTGTGGCCATTTTCTATGGTTTTAATTTTCTCCCGTCCTATCAATCTCTGAGTCTTCAGGATATCTTGATAGACCCTCTGGGTCCAAAGGCCTTTTCTAATTTTGCTTCATTTTCCAAAAAATTGATTATGTTTAGACATTCTCGCACTGCACTTCATTGTAGCCTGCGAGAATCACTAGAGTTCACACTCTGCCTTTAGGTTCGGTGTGAGGTTCTCGCACCCTGCTCAAGGGTCACCTGCAAGAATCACTGATTCTCGCACTGTGTAGTATTGCCAGCCTGTGAACTCATTTTTTCAAAAATTTGGATTTGAGTTTTGGCATATTCAACTGCCCAGATCAGTTTAGTTTCCTCATACGAGTTTCTTAGACCATTGGTTGATGCTTTTCTTGTCTTTGTTTGTGTGCATGAACAGTCTTAGGATTTCAAGGCTCTTCTTGTCACTTTTGTCTTGACTTTCATTTCTTGACTTTTCTTGGCAACACTATACTCTCTGATTTTGGAATCTGAGTGTGTTTGATTAGTTAAGAACCGGTGATCGGTTGAAAGTTGAGTTTTCTCTTGGTATTTATCATTTGCTTATTGTTTTAAAGATCATTTTATTATGCGATTGAAAAGACTATATTGGTTTGCTCTTTATTTTTGTTTTCATTGAAAGAGTGGATTGGGTTTTTTATCATTGCTTGTTCATTTGGATTTTGATTTTCTGTACTCTCGCTATCATAATGTGGTTCCTTTTTGAAAAGTGAACAAAAGTTTTTCTTTCAAAAAATATTTTCGTCTTCGAAAACATTGAAAATCGATTGTTGACATTATTGAAAAAGACACAATAGAGAATTGTTATTGATGCTTGATTTGTTGTATTTGCATTTTAAAGGAAATTTTGCATTGTAGTTCAAGGTTAATCTGGAAAAATTTCTCTCTCTCCCATACATAGGATTCATTGAACAAAAAGTGATACATTTCATTCTCATCCTTGTATTGTTGGGTCAGCGTCATACAACATAAGTTTCACCTTCGTTTCCTTTGAGTAAACAACAACTCTTAATAACACTACGTAATCATAAAATTTATCTAGTAACTCTTTTCTAGGGCTCTATTACACCAATATTTAGCTAGGCTAGCGCTTTGGAGTAGGCAGAGAGATACACTCTCCAAAAGCTCAAAACACACAATAGCATCTTGTGTTAGGGAGTGTTAAATTCCATTTGCAAAATCTTGTCCTGGGAAGCCCTTCTCACACAAGGGTCAAGCACAAGGTCACATTGATATTGGAAGAGTTACTCACCCTGCTTTGTTGATATCAGTGTAGAGATTGCACGTATTACGGGGATCACTCGGAGGTATACCCACAATGATGCGTGGAAGCCTTTTGAGTTGATTACGGGCTAGATACCCTGCCCTTGCGTGTGGATCGGACTGTCGACTGCTCCCCCAGGCTTTATTGTTGTTGGTGGTGACCTTAGTGGCCTATATGTTACATGTCAAAATTACTCAACTGGATAAGTGTCGCATGTTCCTCTCAATTGTCGTAAGTGTCACATCTTCCTTACAACTTTCGCAAGTGTTGCAAGTTGGTCACAAGTGTTGCAAATGATGTTTGAGCATACTGCCATGCCGAAGACACTAAGGAGACACTTAAAACATCACATGTGCTTGGTTTGGAGAAGAAGAACTGGTTAACTGGAGTCAAAGAACTCTTAACACCTAAAGAGAGCTCTGAAACAAAGGTTTTGAGGGGGAGCGCTCCCCTATATCAGCCTTAGGAGAGCCAACGCTCCCCTACAAGGCTTCAGGGAGTGTTATAACGCTCCCCTGCCCCCTCTGAAGGAGAGCTACTCACCTTGAAGGCGCTGGAGCTCCCCTCAAGCTTCTAAGGGAGTGCTATAGTGCTCTGATGCCCCTTCTAAGGGAGCGCTGCCTAATCTGAGGCAGTAGTTGGCCCGTTGAGGAGAATAAGGGGAGGATCTTTCAATATTAGGAGGCAGTTGTATTCGAATTCTTGGTTTCATCAAGAGATCCCTGATCTAAGGAGGAAATTCCCCAACTTGTTCTAAAGATAACTCAAGAGGTTAAGGTCCTCTTAACCTATATAAGAAGGCTCTATGATGGTGGAAAAGGAGAAGAACTGCTAGCATGAAACCTATCATCTTAGAGGAAACCCACAGTTCTCGACAAGACAAAATGTTCAGTCTCCGCAGCAAACCCCTTATGGACAAATGCCAAACCCACCCTATAACCCACAAAACCCATCTGATTATCCTCCACTCACACATGCTTCTCAAAACATCTCAAATCCTGTGTACCTTGGTCAAAACCAACCTCACATGAGAGGGACCACTAGTTATAATTATCCACATAACCCAGTAATGGGCCCCATTGTGTCCCTCTTCCACACTAACATTACCCACAGGTTAACTGACAACTACCTTTTCTAGCTACCCTGGATCTTCCAGACTTGTCTCGGTTAACGAATGATCCTATTTATCATTCTCCGGTTTGGCCACCTATTCCAGCTAAACTTCCTTCTGACATCCCAAAATTCGACGAAAAGTCTGGAGAAGACCTGAACAACCACGTGATGACTTTCCATTTGTGGTGTTCATCCAACTCCCTCATGGACGATTCGATTCATTTGCGTCTTTTCCAACGAACACTTACGGGTTCCGCGGTGAAATGGTATATTGAATTACCACGTGCATCTTTTCACGATTTCAACTCCCTCGCCATGTCCTTCCTCACACACTTCCAACTACCCATTCGGTACAAGACGGGTACTGAACTATTAACCTCCCTTCGTCAGAAAACTTCTGTACATATCTCCGATCATATCCATGAATGGAGACGATGACGAAGGATAATCAAAGCGGTCATTCTTGACCAATTGTTAGCGGAATGGTTCACGAAATCGTTGTTACCCCAGATTGCTCATGACGTTGCCATGGGTGGTGTAGTCACCGAGGAAGAATCCATCGCCTGAGTTCAGTACTTAGAATTAGTCTATTCAGAATACGGTACTCTATATGAGTTGATACCAAATGCCACTCGTGCCACTAACGACCCATCCAAACCATCGACTGCTTCGCATGCGGATGGAGTTATTGGCTCCGTCAAAACTCAATCTACTACCCAGTCTACTGG
>SNQJ01S0225583.1:0-14679 GCA_010110895.2 Picea sitchensis
CTGAAATGCCTCCAATTTTCACTCCTTGAATCCTCCCCAAAAAGAGGTTATAGAAAGAATGGTAGACTTTATTCAATTCTGGTCTATTCAGAAGACCCAACTTGTACAGCATGCCCCGCACTCAATATTTAACATACGATTCTAAAAATAACACACAAGAAACTAAAGTCCGTAATATTTCCAATGGAAGTAGTCCCACTTCATTTGGATTATATATGAAGAAGTTATGACTATTTTACCCAGAACACTTGTTTATTGACTAGCTTCAGGACTGGTCACAAACCTTATCTTCCACAAAGTGTATCTCCATAATTATAGCGAATCAAGAGATGAAATTTTTTCCAGAGGTACATTGATATGTCTTCTCAATACCATAGCGATTTCACCATCTGAATCATTCTACAAAAAAAATTATAGAAAAAATGGTAAGATGACATGAAAATAACATACATTAGAACACATCACCAAAAGACTTCATCCTCCCTTGAAATATGGCCTTCTTTACTTCTTATTTCCTCTAAAATTTGACTTGTATCAAATGAATGTACAATAATGTTTATTTATACCATTTATGTCACTTCCTTTTAACATTAGGACCAACCTGACATTTTCTTATTTTGTAATTATTTTCTTTAATTATCTTCAGGGCCTACATGTACTTCCTTCTTCAATTCACTTTGTCATCTTCAAATATTCATTTATCCTCAACCATGAGGATCCACGTGACATGCCACATACCACCAGAAACAACATGATGTATACTATCCATCCATGGGTGTTGTACCTACATGTGCATTTTCCTTCATGTCCAAATACCTTCATCAATCTTGTGGTCCAAAACCCATGACTAGGGTTGACATCAATGACAACAACCAATCTTCCAACAGCTTGTTGCCTCTTTGTTGTAGCAACATATAGCCACAATTGTGTTAGCAACCTAACCACCCTTGATGTATAGGGTGTTGGATTATCATGAAAACCTCTCATTGATAATAAATAACAGTGGAGAACCCACATTGCTACCATGCAATATATTGAAGAACATAGAAGCCATGAGGGTTAGCTCAAGAAATCATGAGCCAAACATGAGATCTCTCCCCCAAAGTTGGTGAGGTCATGAGTTCAACTCTCTTTATCCCCTCAGGGTTAGGCTCCATAATCAAGGCCAATGATTTACCTCCTCTTCCAACCATGGATCATGGGGAAGTACTCGAAGGGTTTTCCATAAGGTTTTCCTTGGAAAAAAAAAAGATTAGAGAACATAGAAGACAAGAAATGGAATTCTATTCAAACTCTTCAAGAGAAAATAGTTGCAAAGATTTCATCCATGTTGTCGAAGAAATAATAGGTGTGTGACTCAAAAAACCAAGATAAGCAAAGCATATCAAAAGACAATATTAAGATACCAAGGATATTCAATTTTGTTTAAACACATATAAGAGTATGTTTTCCAATTCTAACAAGAGGGAACACATAGTGTAAACAATATTTTGATAATTAATATAAGCACTTACAAAAAAAATGAAAGATGAAAATTATTCTGTAGGGCATGGGTATGGCAAGGTATAGACGAAATGAAAAACCCTTTCAAGTTAATATAATTAAAGAGTTATTTTTTCCACCCCAATTACAAAATCCCAAAAGGGAATGGGATCAAGAAGGGAATAGGTTTACCATGGAAGTGTTTAATTTCCTAACACTCTAGAGATTCCTTTTTCACCTTTAGGTACTTGAGTCTTTTATTTGCAAGTATGCCTACCACAACAAGGCTCCATGTAAAAACTAATTTTTTGGCTCAAGAATGGGTTTCTATACGATTCTTAGAAAAAACAACCATGCTCTTTGCTTGGATTTCAGTTGTCAGATTTGATTCAAATGGCCTTCAAATGATTAGTGCAAATCCAATTGTACCCCATGTTTGAATTGTAGTTGTGAAATGTCATGGATGTACCCCATTTCTCGTCCCAACACCAATAAGTATGAGTTTTATGGATACTTAAATTTAACAAAAAGTCTTTTAAGAATAAGCTCATGGATTATTTTTATGATAATCTTGTTAGTATTAACTAGGGATAACTTTCACTTAAGATTGTTGTTAGGTGATTTATATGTACTAAAAAAGACACTAAACTACCCTCAATTAAATTGTCAACCCGGGGTAAGTAAACTTAGAGTTGTAGAAAAATATATGCCAAAGGTAAAAAGGTTGGTAGGAGTGTAGACTAACTAAGGAAAACAGCTATCTAGGGCTAATCTACTCAATCAAACCTATCTAATGAACAAACCCTACTAAGCAAATTGAAACTAGGTAACCTAAGTACTTTTGGGCCAAGGATTGATGGATAGTTCCTAAGAAAGCGAATGAAAACTCTATGTAAAGCAAACTAGTTCATGACAATAAGCAAAGGTAAACTACTAAGCATACTAAGCAAATGATGAAAGCAAACTACCTTTAACTTGCCAACCTACATTCAATGAGCAACTATCCTATGAAAGCAAATAAATAAGCAAGTAAGAAAAAACACCTATCTAACCTATTAAAGCAAATAGACAAGCAAGAAAAAACACCTAACCAACCTATTAAAGAAAATAGACAAGCAAGCAAAAACACCTAATTAACCTATTAAAGCAAATAGACAAGCAAGAAAAACCATAAAGCAAAAGACAAGTAAGCAAAGACTTCTCATTGAACAACTACCTAGCCTAAGAGGCAAGTGAACTAAATTCCAAATGAAAAACTATTTCTCTTGTGTGAAAGAAAGTTTAAATGCTCAATGTAATGCATGAAAGGAAATCTAGTCTATTGAAAGCAAGAAAGACTATCAACTAAACTTATGAAAACAAGAAACTATCTCTTCTAATCTACGAAAGAAAGAAACTATCTTTAATCTATGAAACACTCAAATGTAATGATGGTGGTTTTGTGAATGCCTTCGGTGGTGACGGATGATATCTTGATGACACTTGACAACAAAGGACAGTTCTAATGGTATAAGCTCAATATAATTTCAATGGCAAAATGAAAGGTGTGAAGTAAACAGTCCAATGCAAACTTAGCCATGATAAAAGTAATGTTAAATACCCAACATATTCATGTATGAACCATCAACGATCATCATTATCTAATTAATAAATTCAATTGAACCTTAATATATGAAAGGAAATTGCGTGAAAGGAAACTACACTATGCCTAGTTTAATCATTCGAGCTATGATAAGAAAATGACTGAAAACAGAAATTAAAAACATGATATTAAAAAGTGAATTGACAATTACATTTAACCAATAACTAAGCAAGTGAAATCTATCTAAAACTGAAGTAAGCAAGCTATGATTCAAAAACTGGAAGCAAATCTATCCATCCATCAATCTTTGTCAGAAGAAACTCAGATTAAAACTATGCTCTGTTCTAATTAAAAATCTGTTCTAAGCTTGACTGTAAAAATATAAAAGAAAGCACAATTTATCATCTAACTACATGTGGGGTTAGTATAGTGAGAGAGAGACTTGCAAGCATTTTATAATCTACGATATTAATGCATGTTAATACATCTCATCATTCTAACCTGTAAAAGAGAAGCAAATCAGTTAAGCTACAACAAATTAATTAACTAAATAAAAATATGCAGGTACAGCAAATAAAGAAAGAGCAATTAAATTAAGAAATGCATAAACCAACATAAAGAGAGTTACCAGACTGTTGGTGCCCCCCCCAGCAAGTTGTGGTCACTCTCTAAAAGCACACCACGACCACAGCAGGCCAAATTCACCATAAAAATCCAAAAACGCAATTTTGGCACTATTTTGGCAATGTAAAACTAGAAACAGAGCAAAATCGTTTTTTCTGGCAATTTTGATGCTTATGCTACTTGGTTAACAATCTAATGAGCATCCTATCAGTATTTATAAGCTTACAACCCAGGTGGTTGACCACAGGAGGGTCGAACCACCTCTAAATTCGACAAATTACATTAAATGCCTCCATAACTAACAAAACGGAGGAACCCAATGAACACCCTCTTTGGACAACTGAAATCGAGTTATCTTTATCTTAGTAGCTGGAGGGGGCGATGAAAAACCAAACCCATGTGCTCGATTTGTCCACCACTGGCCGCCAATACCATAACCACCAACTTGCCTTGCGTTTTTGTGCAATACTGGGTGTTGGAACGAGTGTCGGATCAAGTACTAGAACAAGTGTTGGATCAAGTGTCGGAACAAGTGTTGGACCAAGAAACATGGTGTGGTTTGCCCTGTAACAGAAAAAAAACATGAATTAACTCTTGGAAACCATAAAATATGATAAATTAAACTTGATTGAATCACAAAACACGAATTATACATACCTCATGCTGATTGTATCATTTTACCATAAAATTCTTCAAAAATCTCCTTTGAAAGATAAAAAACGCATATGTACATATGGAAAAAAGTGTATAATAACGTCATGAAGATGATCATATATCAGGCTCAACATACCCCCACACCGATGATCTTCCAGGTCCCACTGCAAACAAAAAGAAGTCATCCCTCGGAACTAGGCTTGTTGAGGAGGGCTGGATTTAGAAGCCTCTCCTTCTTGTTGTGTAGGCTTAGCCTTGTGCCTCTTATGTTTCTTTAATTGTGCTCTTAAGATGCAGTTAGATTGGTTCATCCCATCGACCAACTGCTAAAGGGAGTTAATTTTTTCCTGAAGGACTGCATTGTCATGATGAAGGTGTGCATCTATTGTCTTCCTCTCTTCTAATTGTTGGAGTAGATGATGGTTTTCCCTTTGTAGCTCCTCTATAGTTGGGGCATAATCAATGATCTACGAGGAAGGATTAGGCCCTTTGAGAGATGTGGTCAATTTATCAAATTTAATATCAAGAGTGGGCATTGGTGAAGTAGGTGTGATGGGAGATCGGAAAGGTGAGGTAGGTTCTGATTTCATTTTCCTTAGTGGCTCTAATCCATCCGCAAAGACTTCTCTAGGTTGCTTATGAGGGCTCTCAAGGTCAGAGGATACTTGGATAGGATCTGAAGTAGGTGGAGGCTTGGCATAAGGCTTGATTCTTATGTTCTGGGTACTCTTCCGAAAAGGTCCCTTACCAAATCGGTTGGCTCCTCTCTTGTTTGTGGGAATGATGGGAAAGTCTTGTTGCATTACTTCTTAGGGCTTCTTAGGTGTAGGATCAAGAGAAAATGAAGGCATTGGGGGGTCAACAATAGGCTTCTTTTGGTCTTTGTTCTTGGTCTTCTTCCCCGATGAAGAAGTAGGAATATCAACAAGCTTTTGGTATTGTTCCAGCAAAGAGGGAGTTTGTGCAAGGGAGTTTGGAGTTTTTGGAGAGTGAGGCTTGGATGGAGAGATAGTTTTTAGGCTAAGTGGCTTCTTTCCGGTCTTAACTGTCAAGTGAGGATTTGCAAATTGGTAGATAAAGGCATCCCAACTTTTCCCTGCTTCTCTAGTTCAGTAATAATGAGGAGTTTGATCAAATCGTGATGGAAGAGACTATTGTGGGGGTTGGTCACATTTTTCCTCACTTGAGAGGACATTTTCTCCAAGCTTTTGAGAAAATAAAAAGGAAAGTTTAAAGGTTTATTGAATAGAAAATGAGCCAACAATCTAAAGTGACAAGCTTTGAAGGTGGAGTATCTACCTTCACATGTAATTAATTGTGTGATGATGATAAGGGGATTGACCAATTATGGATTTATCCACTCCTTAGCATACCCTTTCACTCTTGAAATGCTCTCGAATTCGGGCTTAAACACCCTGTTGTAACTTGAGCACAGCAATTGATGATTCTTGAACCACCTATCTCCCATTCTTGGAAGTTTTGTTGCAGCAGCAATTGACTCTTCTGTGACTGCAAAATTGAGAGACCCTACATGTGTTATCCTGCCATCAAAACCAACTGAAAATTGCATAGAAAGATCGTCATCATGGCCTTGCAAACTTGACAGAAATGACCCCAGCCAGCATGCAATAACACTTCCCTACATTGTGCGAATTTTGGAATGGAAAACAAATCTGCATAGGAGGAGGGTTCGTATCGCTTGGGCATTGTGACAGGGTTTGAATTCACCAAGCAAGGGAAAAATTGAACCACACAGAGACACGAATTGGGCACGGTCTGCGTGAAATTAGAACAAAGGGAAAATTTTACCAAGAAAGGGTGCAAACAAGCCAAGAAATGGCATGGGTTTAACATAGTCTGAGTGTGATTAGAATAGAGGGAGAATTTGGCAAAGGTTGGGCATGATTCCTTAACGCAGAGCAAAGCAAATGGCAAGGGAAAATGAAACAATAGAGTGCCCAGCCCGATTTTGGATTCTCTTATGGTGGAGGACATTGCCCACATGTGCGCGCGAGCTGCCATGTGTGGGAGATTCGAATTTGATGGCAAGCTTGGGAGCAATGGAGTGGTGTGTACTTAGATCAATGTCCAAATCTTTTGACTTGGGCATTTGATCATAACCATATGGGGCATATTTTAATCAATGCCTATAACATATTTAATTAAATGTAATTGAATTCTAGTTCCCTGGAATCTAGGATAGTTACTGATATGCAATACAATGGCACTTCAAACAACACTTTAAACGGCATTGCATCCAGCACCTCATCCGGTACTTCATCTGGTACCCCTGTGTTAAGTGCATTTTTGCCTCTTTTAATGGACAGCCTGCAATTTTGAAGTGTTGTTGACAGCCATAGTGGTTAATGAGCAGAGGCAGAGTGCTCCATGCTCACTCATTCTTCTTGCATACGACATATAATGTCAAAACCTATAATGAACGGGTTATAGAAAATGTCAAAAACTATAATGAACGGGTTGTAATGAATGAAAAATCAATAAAGAGTGGTATGTTAAGCATGAGTTTAGTAATGTATAGCACACAGGAGTTAAGCATTTAAAAATAACATGACTATCAATGTAATAACCTGTATCATGGTAATAATACAAAAAATTCTTGCAAAGACTCTTTTCTCTAGGCAATGATCATTTGTCAGCTCATGAACCCCTCCCCCACACCTAATTATTGTGACACCTCACAATCAAAAGTATAGGAAACTAATCAGTATCCCCCAATAGCCGAAGATTTACAGTATGTCAAGTGTAAAGATGAAATTTCACAGATTGGTCCGACAAGACAGTTGGGAGATGGCCCCACCTATAAGATAAGAGATCCTATATATAGATAAGAAAAGGTAGCAAAGAGAGTTTCAAGATAGTATTAGAGTCGTTTCCCAATGGAAAATTGATGAGATTCATTAACCTTAGCTTAACCACACATACTCCATGTCAGCTTCGTCTGCAAGTAATGTCGTACATCAGGACAAGTTTAGATTTAGTATTTATTTTTTTCAGGTCATCATCCTCGCTAGGTAGAATGCCCCGCTACCAGCAAGCATGTTCATTACTCTGACGGGTTTACCTAGTCATACCATAGGCCGGTACCTGCTGCCAGCAGACCTGTTCGGTATCCCGGCGGGTTAGCCTCTTAAACCCTCAGAGACTGGACCTCCATCCTTTAAGATTTTAGTATAAGATTGCTTATGCAAGAAGATGGGGGAACAACTCTAAAATGACTTTTTCTTTCTTTTCTTTTTAATTGGGATGGTATTTATGTTAGAGGATGACTTTCCATTATATTGTTTAGTGGTTGTCCTAATGTAAGGGGTACTTAAGCGGACGTGGCCTATCTAAAGATATGATATAATCAAGTTATTTAGTGTGTAGTGGATGGTACCATGGAGAAAGAACAAAAAGGTATCTCTAGGCTCAACTCACTGTCTTCTTTTGTAATTATGATGATGTTTCCATGACTAACTACTAATGAGACCTCCATGTTACTCTTTGATAAAGATACTTGACTTACTTACTCAGGTTTCTTGGAAACACTGTAAGAGAGACCTCTAGGCTTGATAGTTATGGTATCACTTCCTTATACAATGGTGAAGAGTTTCAACAGAAACTACTTTAGAATTCCTTAAAAATGATAATTTTGCAAAAACATGGCTAATTACAGTAAGTCACTATTCATTTCATGCTTTAGCAGACACAAAATTCAAGTATAACAATGTTTTGATGAAAGAACCTTGAAACAGTGTACTCCCGGTGAAATAATTACTTACAGAATTATCTAGAATTGCCTTATTAACAAAATAAAAAAATATTTACATATATACAGTGGGAAACTCAGAAATGTTTTCAAGAACAAGGGGGGACTTCCCCATCTACTACGGCCAATTCCTTGTCAGCTGACATGACCTATAGAAAATCTTCTCTGGAAACGAGCTTATAATAAAACCTAAGTTAGTGTCCATTTACCACAAAGGAGACTTGTCCATCGTCAATTGTTTTAATTTTTACAGCTCCATTGTCATATACAGTGTCTACCTCGTAAGGGCCCAACCAAAGGGTGGTAAGTTTGCCTTTGAATTTTTTGAACCAGGAATCAAACAACAAGGCCCAATCACCAGGCTGGAAGTGTTTCTTTTTAATAAACTTGGCATGCCACTTGCTCCTCTGGTTTTGGACCAATATTGTCCATTGGATGGCATATTGTCTGATTTCATCCAATTCATTCAATTGTAGGGCTCATTGCTTCTGAGCCTCATCCAGGTTCAATCCTAATTCTACGGCAATATGGAAGGTCCTTACTTGGAATTCTATTGGTAAAAGTACTTGTTTCCCGTACACTAGCTCATAAGGGGTATGCCCAGTGTTATTTCTCCAAGTAGTTCGGTATGCCCACAAAGCCTCTGGGAGCCTATCAGCCCAATCTCGGTGATGTAACTGAACAGTCTTGGTCAAGATGGATTCCAGAACTTTGTTTGTGGATTCTACCTAACCATTGGCTTGCGGGTGGTATGGAGAAGATTTACAATGTTTAATCCCATATTTCTTTGTTAGCGCTTTCATCATCTTGGAAGTGAATTGAGTGCTTTGGTCGGTAACAATTTCACGAGGGACACCGAAGTGGGTAAATATGTCTTCATAGATAAATTCGACAACAGACTTTTTTGTGTCCCTGAATAGGTCTTTTGTCTCTACCCATTTGGTGACATAGTCTGTACAAACCAAGATATAATTCTTCCTACGGGACATGGGTGAAATTGGTTCTACAAAGTCGAGAGCCCATTTTTCGAAGGGTTCTATCATAACTTGGGCCTGCAAAGGCATTTTTTCAGATGATGTAGGTCTACCTATCCTTTGGAAACTATCACAACTTCTCACATACTTTGCAGCATATTTGAAAACGCTAGGCCAATAGTAACCACAGTGTAACACTTTATATGTTGTACGTTTGTCAGAGAAATGGCCACCACATGGTCCATCATGACAATTTCGTAGTATTTCAGGTACCTCGTCCTCTCGGACACATCTACGAATAATCAAATCAGGACCTATGCGAAAAAGATCATGACTAACCCAAGAGTAATTATCACTCTATGTAATAATTTTCTTCTTTTCATGAGGTGACAAATGAGATGGTAACTTCCTAGTAGCCAGATAGTTTGCCATATCTGCAAACCATGGGGTATTGACAGAGAGGGAAAAAATATGTTCATCTGGGAAACTATCATCTATAGGGATGTCATCATCCTCATTCTTTATTCGGGAAAGAAAGTAAGCTACTACATTATCCTTTCCAGGTCGGACAAGAATAGTAATATTAAATTCTTGCAATAACAAGAGCCACCTAGTCACTCGGCCATTAGTTATAGGTTTATTCATGAGGAACCTAATGGAGGAATGATCAGTGTGTAAAAATACTTCATAACCTGTAATGTAATGACGAAACTTGTTAATATCATGAACAACTTCCAAGAACTCTTTCTCAGTGACTGTGTAGTTCAACTCGTCAGGGGACAAGTTCTTGCTTATAAAATAAATGGCATAGGACTGTTGGTCTTATTTCTTCCCTAATACCCCTCTTATTGCAGTGTCGAAGGCATCAGTGGATATATGAAATGGGAGAGTCCAATTAGGCCCTCTAAGAATTGGTGCCACAGATAGCTTAGCTTTCAGGGTTTCAAAGGCAGTTTGACAATGCTTGGTCCAAACAAAATCAACATCTTTTATCAATAATCCAAACATAGGTGTAGCGATCTTTGTAAAATTTCCAATAAACCACCGGTAATATCCGGCATGTCCAAGAAAGATTTTCACCTCTTTTTGAGTCTTGGGGGGTGGGAGTCTAATAATGACCTCAATCTTTGCAGGATCGACTTTTATTCCTTCAGATGAAACATGATGTCCTAGAACCACTCCTTCAGTTAGCAACATTTTGTATTTTTCATGACTTAGGGATAGGTTCATTTCCTGGCATCTGATAAGGACTTTTTCTAAGTTGTCTAAGGCTTCCTGGTAAGTGTTGCCATAAACTGTGAAGTCATCCATGTAGACCTCCGCACAATCATGAATAAGATCGAAAAATATCCCTAATATTGCTCATTGAAATGTGGCAGGAGCATTACACAATCCAAATGGTAAGACCCTATAGGCATAGGTTCCCCAAGGACAAGTAAAGGTAGTCTTGTCCTGGTCCTCGAGTGTTATAAGAATCTGAATGTATCCGTTGTACCCATCTAGAAAGGAGAAATACTTCTTTCTGGACAAGGTATCTAGAACTTGGTCAATGAAAGGAAGAGGAAAGTAGTCTTTCAGAGTGGCCTTATTGAGTTCCCGGAAATCAACATAAATTCTCCATTTCCCAATCACTTTCTTTGGAACCACTACTAGCGGGGATACCCACTTACTGTCGGAGATGGGATAGATAAATTTAACATTTAGCAACTTTTGAATCTCCTCCTTGACTATATCTTTGAGTGTTGGGTTCATCCTTCTCTGGGGTTGCCTAACAAGTGTTACTTCCCCCTGGGTGTATATATGATGGATGCATGTGTCAGGATGTATACCCTTCATGTCAGTGTATTCCCAGGCAAATGATCTTGATTGTTCTTTAAGGATATCTACTAATCGTTTCTGTTGGTCTGTATCTAGCCCAGAGCTTATATGTAAAAATTTCCCTGGACTAATCTCGTAGGGCATAGTATAAGACATGGCAGACTCATCTATTTCAAAAATAAAAGATGTCGAAGAAAAAATGGATGGATCTAAGTGTTCTTTAAATTATCCCCCAAACATGTACTTAAATTGGGGAAAAGACTGTGGAAAATCCACACATGTAATAGCAGAAATGAATTGTTTTAACACATTTTCTAGTGTACACTCCTGAAGTGTCATTGCATGGCCACTAGGCAATACAGGTTCTTCTCAGTATTCGTTCTCGTATGGACATTCAAGCCACCATAGATTCTCCATAATAGGTTGATCTGGAGGGTAAATGGTGAGCTTTTGGATAGAGAGACCAATTGAGATGGTCATTTCTCCTTCTCTACAGCCAATAAATTCATTGGTTGTGGCTAGCCAAGGTCTTCCCAAAATAATAGGATGGCCTCAGGCAGGATCCTTTGAATGAATAACAATAAAATCTACAGGGTACTCCCATGAGGCTAAAGTAACCATGGCATCATCTAAAATCCCTTTAGGTGTAACCCTGGTCTTATCTGCTAATTCCAAAATGGTTGGGGTAGGCCGAAGAAGAGGTTGTAACTGTAATTGTTTCAAGGTAGTGGCGGTCATAACATTGATAGCTGCCCCTAGGTCTATGAGAGTGTTTCCGATGGAAACCTCCTTAATGGTTATAGTTACTACGAGGTTTCTTGGATTCCCATACTTTGCTAGCTTTGGTTGCTATGATATGTACTCAGAGAGTCCTCCTACCAAATGTAATGTAGGAGGGTCCTTTTGCTTCCTACTTGGCTTCTTGATACACAATTCTTTGGCTACCTTACTATAGATTGGAATGTCTTTAATGGCTTGAAGCAAAGGAATCTTGACACAAATATTTTTCAATTCATTCAAAATGTCAAATTCCGATCGAGTGGTAGGTTTCTCGATTACCAGTCGGTCTAGATAAGGAGGGACCTTTGTAATTTGTGAAGGTTCATTTTGGGGAAGCTTGGGTTCTTGATTCTTCGGGATAATAACATCTTCCCACCTAGTTTCATCCATGGGTTGTTGGGTGGTTTCTTCTTCTTCTTCTTCTTGGATGACTACTGAAGGTCTCTGCCTATATAGAACTTTTCCCGATCTTAGTTGCATTTCCTGTAATGGAACAGGAGTAATGACATATGTCGGGAAGGCATGCATCTCAACATTGTTAAGAGGTTGAGGGGGCTTATTATTGGGATTTGGCATTGGCTGTGCCGGTAATAGTGTTGTTCTTGGGGAGCTTTCATTTTGAAATTGGAGCGGTTGTTGTTGTGGGATAGGAGGTAAAGGTGGTGGAACAAAACCTGGCAGAAGTTGCAGAGTGTTTGATGAGAACTGAGGATAAGGATGGTTGTACATAGGGATAGGTGGAGCTTGAGGATTTCCTTGGTTGTGTCCTCCCCTCCATCCTTGAATCCAAGGATGTTGGTACTGAGTAGACCAGTTTTGACAACCTGGTGAGTTCCATTGTTGTTGTTGATAATAGGGCGGAACTTGAGACTGTAGATCCGGGTATGTGGGTTGATTCCTAGGCTGCCATGGCCTCCTAGGTGCATAAGAAGACTCCCCGGGATCTCCACTCCTATATATGGCTAATAAATCGGGCAATGATGGACATTTTTCAGTCACATGGTCTTTTGTACAAAATCCACAAACTGAAATGTTATCTAATGGGCACTCCCTTGAGGAATGCTTCCTCCTGCATCTTGGGCAATATATGATCATTGCTGCATTTTCCTCCTCCTGTTTATTTTTGAGTTTAAGGGTATCCAACTGGGAACCTATTGTTCTTAATATGTCGGTCTTGAAGTTTTCCAAAAGGTTCCCTATCTCTTCTCTCGTAATACCACCTGAACTAAGTGGTTTTAAGCTTCTATTGTAAGGGTCCTGAACATTCTTCCCTATTTTGGCTCTACTCCTTGAGTATTTTTTACACATTTCACATATTTCAACAAATGGTTTATGAGAAATATCACTTGATGCCATCAGGTTAAGCATCTCTAAATACTCTTCTGAAATTCCCTTAAGGAAAAGAGCTCTAACTGCATCCTCTGGGAGGTCATGGTATTTTGACTTCTGGGAGATATAACCAAATCTTTCCATATAGTCTTCAAGGGTCTCGTCTTCTAACTGTTGGACTTTAAATATGTCATTACGAGACTCTTTGGTCTTGCAGTAGTCTTGGTACTTCTTGAGAAATATGTCTTTCATGGCTTCCCAAGACCTAATATTGGATTCTCCCAACCCCATGAACCATCTTAGTGCAGAGTCTTTGAGGGTGGCGGGAAAGAGTTTTAATTTATGGGCATCTTGCACATAGTTGTAGCTCCTACACAAGATGTCAAATTCAAATATGAAGGTGTCTGGATCTTCACTGTTTTTACCATAAAAGGTAGGCAGTGCTGAGAGAGGAATATTCTTCATGTTGACATTAGGAGTGGTGTCTAAAATCGAAAACCCGAAGGTAGTTTCGGTTTGGTTTCCAGTTTCCTCTTCCTCTCTGTGTCTTACATTGTTATGGTCCTCCTTACCATCCATATTTTCTTGGTTTCCAAAAAGAGAGTACCTAAGTGGTTTTATCTTTGAAGAGAACAAGGTTTCCCTTCGATGAAAAGGTCTTCCTACTGATTGGATGTTTGGGACTCTACTCAAGCCAGTTGAGATTATTAGTGCCAAAGTTTCTGTGTCAATTTGAGAGATAATTACATTGGTTGAGCTACCAAACAAAAGATTCACCTGTTCAGGGTCAACGATGTCTTTAAAATTAGAGTCCCCTGGTGGTGGTGTAAAAGAAAAGGTTGTATTGTTGTGTTCTGTGGAAGACTCAAGTGGTATTGCCTCCTGTCCTAATATGATTGATGCTTCAATTTCTTGTTCTATTGTGCTCCCTGTGTTAGTCCCTTTAGAGACTATTTTAGCTATTTGAGTCGAGCTAGCTTCTATTTTTCGGTATCGATCTGTGGATTTTATAAGAAGAACGTTCTTCCCCCCAAAGAGATCGGAAGGAACCTTGGTTGAAAGGTCTAATTTTGATTTAATGTATCTACCTTGTGGGTCTCTAGGCCTATTCATGAAAGAAAGAAAGAAANAGGTCTATTCATGAAAGCAAACAAAAAGAAAAACTACTATTGGGTTTGGGGGAACCTGCAATAGCAAATGCGTAGGTTCTTACCTCTCGTCTTAAATCTCCCCCACCACCAAGCTAATGCTAAGGTCTAGAAATGATCTAATTCTTAATTACTTCTTACCTTGAGACAACTCCTCGGCAACGACACCAAAATGTTAGGTGATTTATATGTACTAAAAAAGACACTAAACTACCCTCAATTAAATTTTCAACCTGGGGTAAGTAAACTTAGAGTTGTAGAAAAATATATGCCAAAGGTAAAAAGGTTGGTAGGAGTGTAGACTAACTAAGGAAAGCAGCTATCTAGGGCTAATCTACTCAAGCAAACCTATCTAATGAACAAACCCTACTAAGAAAATTGAAACTAGGTAACCTAAGTACTTTTGGGCCAAGGACTGATGGATAGTTCCTAATAAAGAGAATGAAAACTCTATGTAAAGAAAACTAGTTCATGACAGTAAGCAAAGGTAAACTACTAAGCATACTAAGCAAATGATGA
>SNQJ01S0225584.1:0-14679 GCA_010110895.2 Picea sitchensis
AGATTTTGGTGATACAAGGCTTGAAACTTCTCCAACTCTTTTCTAGCTTTCACTACTTCTTATTCCAGAGCTTCACATCTCACCTTCTTCTCTGCTAATTGTTGTTTTAGAATATCTGCCACAACCTCTTCTTTAAAAAGATGCAACTTGTAGAGAGCACCAACCCTCAAGATTCTCTAGCACCCACTACAAAGAAACATATTTTCTCCTTATGATCTCCAACACCAACTGGATGGAAGCACCTAATTCCACTTATACAAGCACCAACTTGCACACAAAAAACTCTCTGTTTTCCCTAGCACCACCCTGCCACCCCGTTTTCTAGCCACAAATAGATAGAAGCTACAACTCCTAGTTTTCAAGCACCAACTTGAATAACAGAGGACCACAGTCCTCCCTAGCACCACCCTACCTCCCAGATTGTAAATCTTTACTTGAATAATACCTTACAACAATACATATATTTCAACACTTACCACTTCTTCTCTATTCTTCAATTCTGCTCTGCTTCTATCTGTTCATGCTTGGCTCCACTTGTTGTTTCTTTTCTATTCTGTAATTCTGCTCTGCTTCTGTCTATTCATGATTGGCTCCACTTATTGTCTCTTTTTTGTTCTACAATTCTGCTCTGCTTCTATCTGTTCATACTTGGTTCCACTTACTATCTTTTTCCATTTTCTCTTTCTCTATTCTTCTCATGCTCTTAGGTTCTTGTACATTCTTCTCTTTTCACCATTTCTGCTCTATCCAACTTTCATTCTTCATCTCTGAATTTTTTCTCTCTCTGTTCATACTGTAATTTTCATTACATATAGTTCAACTCATTTTTCCAGATAAAACGACCAACCTCACTCTATCACTTCCTTTTTATTTTATGCTCTTTCTCATAATATGTTACACTACGAATCTCAAACACCCAAGAACAATGATTTAGTTCATATAACTGAATTTTAACTGATCAAGAAATCACGAAGTGAAACAACAACCCTTTGATCAGATTGTTTATTTAATCTGCACTATTGGATTATACACGCAGAGGGTTTTTGATCCATAGGTCCTCGCGAACTATACCCATGTGAACAAGCACTAGGCACAACGTTCCTCTCCACATGACCACTAGTTGTGACCACTCGCCAATAAAAAGACGCTTTGAAACTTCACACTTCAGATATTCTACTGTGAGTTATCCCTACTCTCTAAACTCCCGATCTCTGAAGTAGAGCCTAGAAACACTAGCTCCTTCCCTTATTCTCTACTAATGCGGCCTCTTGTTGTTACCACACGCTAATAAAAAAGGTTCTTTGCGACTTCGTGTTTCATGATCTCATGAGTTAGCTTTCCTTCTTTCTTCGAAGTCTGAACTCCTGAACTCCAAACTTCGTTGTGTCAGATCAATGATCCATGACCCTCTGTGATACGATGACCTAGATCTTCTCTTTACACTTCGAGACTTCACATTTCATGATGTCAGAAGTTATCACTTCCTTTCTTCTGTTTCCCAATTCCCGATTCTTCGCTCTCATCTGATCGACGACCCATGAATTTCCTCGATCCAATGGTCCAGATCTCATTGGGACTTCGCATTTCGGGACTTTAGAGATGGCCCATGCTCTCTTTTGTTAACTTTTATTTGTTTCCATGCATCGATATGAATGTGCGCCATAGATCTATCATCCACGATAATCAACGGTTCTTGATGTAGTTCCTTTCAAACCTTTGTCTCACGATTCCTTCTATCCTTCTCACCATTCTAAGTTGACATCAATGACAACTCTGAAAACACATGAAACAAAGAATGACATCAATGACAACATTGACAACATGCCAAACAAAGAAATCACACCAAAAGAATAACTTGCTAACAGAAACAAACTCTGTCAACGCACTCCTTGCGGATTGTATGCACACCTTGCATGAACTCAACGAAGACAACAAACAAAACTTATCTAAACACTTCACAGTTTCATATACTCAACAACACAACTCATTCATTCATGAAAACCAAATAATAGGGCATTGTAAACACTAGCAACACCATGCATTGGATTGATTTTCCTATGTTATATTCATTCAAAAGTAAAAGGCTACAACTATGATAAAACAACAACTAAAAAATAAGGAACAACTAAATCATAACAATCTCCTACTAACTTGCAACAGCCTCATTCGGGCATACAAAACCTGTATTTATCCTAGAGGGTTCTTAGGTTTCCCTCTGACTACTCATCTACTCTAGAAAAAAACTAACTGCTACTTAATTTTGGTTACATTAAAGTCTATGAGTGAAACTCCCAGATCACTCGTGATCATTTATCTCCCAAGCATTTGATCTTCTTCAATTTCTGATCATTTCAAAAAAAAGATTTGAAGGAAACACCAATAGTTAAGATTCTGAAATGATTCAACGACACACTAAGGCGCTGATTTGTCTCTCCACATAGGCTTGCTGACGATACTCCTGCATCATACTCCCCTGGCCAAAATTTCATGGACTCTTGTCCATGAGCTTCTGCAGTGACCTTCCATGCTTCTAGATATCAACTTCATTTTCCCAACTTGCATCTTCTATCGGGTGTCCCTTCCACTTGAACAAATATTCAAAATAGGTCTTCCTCTTGGTCTTCTTGCCAATCCTCTAATCAACGATCTTCTCCATCTGTGGCTTCTCTGCTACAAGAATTTTCTTTTCCCATTGAACCTTCTCTTGATATTCTAATCTCTATGTGTCATCTTCCCTGTAAGGATACAAGTCTAATATGTTGAATATGGGCGATATGCCCACATCATCTTGCAGCTCAATCTCATAGTCATTTTTATCAAACTTACTTAAGATCTTACATGGCCCTATCTTTTTCATCTTAAACTTGTTATATGTTCCTCTTGAAACCTTTCTTTCTTGAGATGTGGCAGAACATGATCCCCTACTTCAAATTGAATCTCTCTGCAATGTTGATCAACTCTGCGCTTGTACTCTTGGCTAGAGTTCTGTAACTGCTCTCTGATTTGGCTATGGTGATTATGCATTTCTGCAGCAAAATCTTTTGCTCCAACACTTCTGATCTCACTCCGTTCCAAGTCTCTTAACTCAACTACTCCTCTTGGCTGCATTCCATACAATATTTGGAATGGGCTCTTCCTAATGCTTCTGTTTGGTTAATCATTGTATGCAAATTCTGTTTGTGGAAAAATCTGATCCCACTGACTATGATGCTCATTAACCAGACCCCTCAACAAGTTTCCCAAAATTTCGTTCACCACCTCAGTCTATCCATATGTCTGAGGGTGATAAGTTGAGCTGAGGGACAAATATGTCCCCAAATTCTTCCACAGTTTTCTCCATAAATGACCAACGAATTTGGTATCTCTGTCTGAGACAATACTTCTGGGTAATCCATGAAGTTGAACAACTTCCTTGAAAATTAAATTTGCAACATGTTTTGCATCACTAGTCTTCTGGCATGGGATAAAGTGTGTCATATTTGAAAATCTATCCACCACCACAAATATGGAATCACATCATCTTTTTGTTCTTAGTCCCAACACAAAATCCATGCTTATTGCATCCCAAGGCCTCTCTGATATTGACAATGATTGATACAATCTGATTTTCTATCTTTTGCCTTTTGCATGTTGGCAGATTCTACATCTGTTTACAAACTCTATCACTTTTGTTCTCATACTTGGCCAATAGTATGAACTGCTCAACTGTGTAAATGTTTTATCATGGTTGAAATGTCCAACCAATCCTCCACTATGTTTTTCCTTCAAAAGGTTATCCCTCATTGAGCATTTTGGTATGCACAACTGATTTCCCTTGAACAACAATCCCTCTTGAATCATATACTATGTCCACTGGCTCTTGTATCTCAGCATAGGATTTGCACATGCTTTGTATGCTTCCTTGAATTCTGAATCATCACTGTACATTTCCTTAAGGTTTTCAAACCCTAAGGTCTTCACTTGAAACTCCTGCAGAATCAAACATCTCCTGCTTAATGCATCAACAACTTTGTTAGCATTTCCAGAAATATCTTCTATGACAAAAGTAAAATTCTGCATAAACTCAATCCACTTTGCATGCCTCTAATTCATTTTTTCCTGTCTAGTTATGAATTGTAAAGCTTGGTTATTGCTATACAAGACAAATTCCTTTGGAACAAGGTAGTGCCTCCATTTCTTCAAGGCATGAATTATGGCATAAAACTTTTTGTCATATGTGGAGTACTTTACCTTAGTCTCATTCAACTTCTCACTAAAATATGCAACTGGTTTATTATCCTAGCTCAAGATTGCTCCAATTTCAACTCCACTTGCATCCCATCTCACTTGAAATGTCTTTCCAAAATTTGGTAAGACCAGAATTGGTCATTTTGTTATCTTATCTTTCAATATATTGAAGCTCCTCTCGGCCTCCTCTGTCCATTTAAAATACTTGTGCCTCTTCTTCACCGTATCCATCATAGGTGCACAAATTCCACTGATATTTCTGATGAACTTCCTATAGAAACTTGCTAATCCATGGAATCTTCTCACTTCAAACATACTCCTTGGTGACAACCATTCTTTGATTGCTTTCACCTTCTTTGGATCCATCACAAAACCCAATTAAATGAGTTATGTCTTAAGAAAAGAGAACTTCAGATTTATCAACAACTTCTCCTATTGTAGTCTCCTCATCACTAATGTCAGATTTCTCAAATGCTCCTCTTTAGTCTTGCTAAAGACTAGTATATCATCCAGATATAAAACCACAAACTTGCCAATGAAATCTTTCAGTATTTCATTCATCAACCTTTTAAAATTACTTGGGGAATTTGTTGAGACAAATGGCATAACAAGCCACTCATACAACCCCTCATTTGTCTTAAAGGTTGTTTTCCACTCATCACCTTCTCTCATCCTTATCTGGTGATATCCACTTTTCAAATCTATCTTAGAAAATAAATTTGCTTCACTTAAACAATCCATTAAGTCATCCATTCTTGGAAAAGGAAATCTGTACCTGACGGTGATCTTGTTTATGGCTCTCGAGTCTGTACACATTATCCATCCTCCATCCTTCTTTGTACTCAGCACAATTGGTACTGCGCATGGACTAAATCTTTCTCTGACCAAAACCTTGTCTAACAAATCCTAGACTTGGTTCTTTACTTCTTCATTCTCTTGAGGTGTCAATCTGTATGTTTCTTTATTTGGCATGCTTGCTCCTGGTATCAAATCAATATGATGGATGATACTTCTAGTAGGTGGCAATGAGTTAGGAAACTCATCCACTATTATGTCAGCAAAATTATCCAACAACTCCCAAACTTCTTCAGGCAAATAATCCATCAAAATACTTGTAAGTACAACTTTGGGTTTCCTCACCACAACAAACTTTATCTCCTATTACTTCTTGACTTCTCTCAGGAGTTCCTTCCCACTCATGAGAAGTATGCTTGTGTTGGTCTCTTATTTTACTTTCTTCTCCTCTATTGGCAACAACATGTGTGTCCTACCATTCTTCTCCAAGGTGTAAGTATTTTTTCTCCCATCATGAATGAAATTTCTGTCAAACTGCCATGGTCTTCCCAGCAAAACATGACATACATCCATGGGAATCACATCACACAGAATTTCATCTATATATCCTCCTATCTTAAATTCAATGAGGCATTGTTTAGTGACCATTACCTGGTGTCCTTTCTACAACCATGAGACCTTATATGGATTTGGATGTGCAGTTGTCTCTAGCTTCAATTTCTCCACCATCTCTGTGGATAATAAGTTGTCAGTGCTCCCACTATCAATTATCACCTTGCATACTCTGTCTTTAGTCTTGCAATTTGTCCTGAATATACTGTTCATCTGCACTGGATTTTCAATTTTTGGCTCTGGTCTTAAGAGAACCTTCTTCAACATCAGGGATGTTCCATCCTCTGCACCTTCTGCTTCAACATTCCTTTTATGTGCTTATGAAATGTGAGCTTCACCTCCTCATTCTTCTTTTTATCGGGACATTCCAAAAATATGTGTCCTGTATTTCCACAGGCATAACACCTTACTTCTCCTCCTCTGCTTCTTCCTCTTCCTCTAGAAGAAATTCTTCCACCACCTTGTCTTCCTCGAGAAATTCCTCCTCTTTCTGAGTGATTGTGTGGTTTCTTTGTCTCATCTTTGGATTTTTGTGTCTTATCGTTGGCAACTCCCTTGCCTTTGCTTCGGCTTCTACCTCTGTTTTGTTGACTATGTTTCCTAGCCAACTTCTCCTCTTCCTTCAGAGCAATCTGATAAGAATCTTCTACTGTCCTCACTGACATCATGCTGATCTCATCCTGGATTTCATACCTCAAGTCATTTTTATATCTAGAAACCTTTTCTTCATCTTTGTCTCTTTGTCCGATCCTGATATTCAGCTTGTAGAACTCCTCTGTGTACTCCTTCACTGTCATACCCTTCTGTCTTAGGTTCTGCAACTTCCTGAACATATTTATCTGATAATCTTTGGGCATGAATTTAGCCTTCAACTTGGCTACCATTCTGTCCCAATTCTTTATCTTCTGTTTTCCTTTGCTTCTCCTCTCAGCCTACAGTTCATCCCACCATAGTGTTGCGTGTCCTTTTAGTCTAGTGACAACATGTCTCACCTTTTTTTTCTCATCGAAATATTCATAGTCGAAATATTTTTCCATGGATCTTTTCCAATCTAGCAGCTCTTTAGCATCCAAATTGCCTTCATACATTGGGATGTCTACTTTGGTTGTAGCTCCCAATTTAACAACCGCTATCAACAAACGTTCCTCTGCAACATTTTACCCTGCAGCTTCTTCGAATTTTACTTCTTCACTCTCTACATCATTAATGTCCCCATCATCAAGTTCCCTCCTCTGCGTTGCCTCCATCGCCTCTAATCTTTCACAAAGCTCTCTCATTTCTCTTTCTACAACGTGATTGGCTAAAGATGGATCCACATGTCTCCTTGATGGAATTGTGTTGACTGTCTCTCACACACAGAGTACACCTTCGAGCTCTTCTTTGTTTCCTGAAAATAATTTCAGGCTCTAATACGACTTGATGGTATCAGACTATCTCCTTTGTCTCCTTCGCTTGAAATCTACAGACGAAATCAGGCTCTGATACCACTTGATGTAGACCCCCCCTTATCTCCCAAAGGGTCCATGACCTCCCAGTCAAGGATCTTGATCTCTTGAGCTGAATTATCTCTTTCAGACCTTCAATGGCCCTGGAACATTTTACATAGGTCCCTTTTTCTCTTTGATCGTAGGTCCTATGAACCCATGGGCCCCTTCCTTAGCGCTTTTACAAAATCTAAGTTTTTGGGTGCTAGCTTCTTTCCGCTAGTCCCCCTCCTTCACGCGACCTCGATCTATGGTATGGGGATAGGCCTCCTAGGGCTTCACAACTTTAGGTTTTGGCTGCCTTGTGTGCAGCTGGTCACTTTCTACGTAAACTCTGAACCAACAGAGTTACTCTGAACCAGATCTATGGTTCACACCCCCTCCAATAACCAACTATGGCGATCTCCTCATGCTTCGCGACTTCGGACTTCAGGATTTTTAACTCCTCGATACCCCAGATCCTTTGATTCACGAATCCCTAAAGGAACGCAAGACTAACGACCGCGTAACTTTCCCAGATCCGATGTCCTGGGATGATTTCACTCCCTTTGAACATATCTACGGTCTGGATGGACTTCGAATTCTATAACTTCAGAAGATCTGCTTCCCTCTCAAATGGAAACCTCCGAATATGCGAAGTTTGAAGTTCTTTGAGGTGTAACTTCCCCGCTCCTTTTCAAGATCTAACGACTGTTCGTGATCTTGATTCCTTCCGAAGGGATCTCAGTCATCACTTCACAACTTTCAACATATTTCTCCCTTCCTATTGATTCTTGGTTGTTGTCTCTCCTGAGCTTGACTCTAACGCACGCCTTGCGAACTCAGAATATATGACAAAATTCAGATTTAGTGATTCCTTCAAAAGAATATCCCTACACACTCCTTGTGCTTCACAATCCTATTCTTGTCCCTGTTCACTTCTTGGAACACTCAATCTAAGATCCCCGTTATCTCTTTTGAGCTTCACTTTTCGAACCCTTTGACTCCTCAGAGGGATACTTCGACACTTAGTCGAGATCTGTGCACTCCTTGCAATAGATTCTCACACAAGACTTAATTTCTCACGGACGACTGTGCACGCCTTGCATCATTCACTTTGCACTCCTTGCAAAGGGAAAGTTTCGTGCTATCTCTCCTGAGATTCTAAGTCGAAACAAACTCTATCAATGCACTCCTTGCGGACTGTATGCACACCTTGCATGAACTCAACAAAGAGAACAAATGAAACTTATCTAAACACTTCACAGTTTCATATACTCAACAACACAACTCATTCATTCATGAAAACCAAATAACAGGGCATTGTAACAAGTAGCAACACCATGCATTGGATCAATTTTCCTCTGTTATATTCATTCAAAAGTAAATGGCTACAACTATGATAAAACAACAACTAAAAACTCTGCAACAACTAAATCATAACAATCTCCTACTAACTTGCAACAGTCTCATTCAGGCATACAAAACCTCTATTTATCCTAGAGGGTTCTTAGGGTTCCCTCCGACTACTCGTCTACTCGAGAAAAAAATTAACTGCTACTTAATTTCGGTTACATTAAAGTATAGGAGTGAAACTCCCATATCACTCCTGATCATTTAGCTCCCAAGCGTTTGATCTTCTTTAGTTTCCAATCATTTCAAAAAAAATATTTGCAGGAAACGCCAACGGTTAAGATTCCGAAATGATTCAACGATGCGCTAAGGCGATGAGTTGTCTCTACACGTAGGCTTGTTGACAATGCTCCTGCATCATAGTCCTTTTGGTGTCTGAAGAAATGTCACTTATGTGAGAACCTTAAGTTCTCTTTGTACAAGAGAAGGTTGTTATGGGTTTTTTGCCTTGTAAGGAGCATGTGCCACGTTTTGTGAGAAGAATTTCAGCCATGCTAAGGGAAGGATAATAAAGAGATTCATATTCCAAGTGGATTTGGAGACGTAGCCAACATAGTTTGGTCAATTCCATTAACACATGGGTGCCAAATTATATGTGTGAGTTTTTTATTGCATTCTCGCTTGATTAAGTAGAGATTTAATTACGCATATGCCCATCATGATGACAATTTGCTCACGTTTATATTCCATGCTTAATGATTTTTTGATCATGTTCACATGTGATTAAGCCTTAGTAAAAGGCCCTCATTGGAGGTTTTTTATAGAGAAAGATCTCACATAAATTCTTGGATCAGGTATGAATGACAATAAAAAATTCATTGGCAAGGTTAGAGTGTGAAAGAATACATTATTATGTTCTAAATACATGTTATCTAGATGAGTATATCAGATGATACACCAAGTGTACTCATGAGGTATTAGAGGCCATCATAATTATTTGTAAAATGAATTAACCATTTTTGAAGTGAAATCTATCAATGAGGCTAATATGAAATCCATATACCTTGAATATCTAGGTAAGAAGAAGTTGACAAGTAAGAAGAAATTTCAACATGCTCAATTTACCAATTCTAAATAATTGACTCACAAGTAGAGAGGAAAATAGAAGCATACAAACAACACTCAACATAGGGAAGCAAATTTGGCAATACTGACATGATACAAGAACTACCAAAAGAGTGTGCATACTATGCTAGGATATTTAGACACGGTGGAGTTAGTTAATTCCAACTCGGTCTAATGTGTCTTTAGGTAAAGTGTGTTTCTTTAGTGTGTTTTCGTAACTAACTAATTCAATAGTCATGATTATTTGCTAGACGTAAAGTGTTCCAATGGTCCATATTCTCCTTAATACTAATGACGCTTGATTCATGGCTTAACACCCAATTGGTCCATAATATTTATTTAAAGACCATGGAAGTTCATTTGTTGATGATCAATCATTAAGAGATGTTCAATAACCTATTTTCTTTTTGGATTAATATATTGCCTCAAGTAGTTGTGTCGGTTGGGACCATGTATTGTTTCCCTCTTTTAGGGTTTTAACCTTGTAAACATTGGTGTACTAATCTTTGATCTGTGTGTGAGTGGTTATCTTAAGGTGTTCAACCTATGCTAACTTGTTTTTCAAACATAATGTCATTTGGTCATTCAACTTGTTAAAGATCTATTTCAACATCGACATGGCAACCACATTAAGCTACACATGCACTTCATCGAGAAGCTTCAAGATCACATCCTCACAATGCTCTATTGTAGAATAAATGATCAAGTTTCACACGTTTTCACAAATACCATTATATAAATGAAGTTATCCAAGTTTCAGTCTATGTTAAGAGTTCATGGTGTTGTCATTAATGAGTGATATGCTCTAATGCCTCCTTCCTTCTCCTACCATAACACCTTTGTAAATCCTTCAATCCTATCCTAAATTGTTTTTGAGGGAGGATGTTAGGATATTTAGACACTTAGGAGTTAGTTAAGTTTAGCTTGGTATAATGTCTTTATGTAAAGTGTGTTTCTTTAGTGTGCTTTTGTAATTAACTAATCCAACGATCATGATTATGTTCTAAAGCAATTCAATGATTCATCTCCTCTTTGATGCTAATGGCACTTGATCCATGGCTTAACACTCGATTGGTCCATTATCTCTATTTAAAGAGCACGAAGGGTCATTCTTTTATGATTGATTGTTGAGATATGCTCATGTAATATATTTTCCTATTGCATTAAAATACTGCCTCAAGTGGTGTTGATCTAAAATATTGTTTTATGGTCTTAAGTTCAGCCTCACGAGGATACGAATCCTTCTGCATTTTTAGAGAGGTAGTACTTCTCTTTTTCTTATAAACAAAGATAATAAAAAAAATCTGAGAAGGACCAAACTTTGTAAGAACTAATATTCACATTCAAAATAATACCTAAGATTGGGACCGAGTATCTTTGAAAGAAAACCATATATATACAATATTTAGAATGTAGATAAACCAAATAAGTATGATAAATGAGAAGTTGACATTTCCTCAAAACATTCATCAAGACAATAAACAATATCCACAGTAAAGAGATCGGAAAAATGGACTGCATAAATAAGAGAACTTTAAAAATGATGATTCCATTAGGCACCAAAAATATTATGATGGATAAAATATTTGGAAACTTAAGATTTAGGCCAAAGTCTTTGAGAATACAATAATGTAGTATCCCAAGTAGTTCTCTCAAAGTCTCAAAAAATAATATAAGTCTTTAAATACAAAGTAAATGTCTTTAAAGAAAAAGTATGTGTTCGCCCTTCAAAGAGGATTGGGATTGGCTCCCGCAGACCATAAAATGAAAAGGTTGTGATGGAAAGTTCTAGTAACCCTTTACTTGCTTGCAATTGATTCCATTATAGGTTCATGTTGTGGTTTAGGTGCCATAACCGCTGCAACTACTTCTTGATTTTCTGGTTCGCTAATTCTTATTAGTGCCTTTTTCAACCACTCCTCAATATACTCCCTTAAAGGTGTTATATTAATTTCATGTTTCGTTTTAATTTCAAATAATTGTTTTTCAAATTCCGAGATGGAACATGTCGTCAACTTCATCATTCTTGTTGATATAACAAACTAACCATTGTTCAACTTCATCTTCAAAATGTTTATAGTTTTAGTAAATTCATTTTCCCTGGCAAATTTTAATGCAATAAGTTGTCCCATTAAATATTCTTTTGATAAAATCATGGTATCCATCGATAAATTGAGACCATTTCATTCCTTTGTAAGATCCATAAGTTTAAGAAACAAATCTGTAACAACCCCACATATATCTAATCATCAAGAGTAAGTATTGCAAAGAAAATAAGATAAGTATATGCAAATGCTAATCAAGGGTAAATCACAAAAACATGAGACTAAGTGTGTGTGTGTGTGTGTGTATTAAGATTTAATTGCTTAAATAAATTAGTACATGTAGCAATTTATGATCTAAACCAATTGAGTGAGCAAGATAAAGGCACAATATCCTCTATGATAATCACAATGAAACTTTACAATCCACGCCACTAAATCCGATATCTTAATCATTAATTAAGTAATACAATAATTACACAATTTCCAATTTAAGTCAAGAGCTTCTTAGACGATCACACTAATCCAAAATCTATCTTAAAAGTTGAAAAACAAGTAAAAAGTAAGCATCTATCTAAAGTGTACACATCCACTCACTTTACATAAAGTTGCGTAAATTGCGCACTCACTTTTATTTGTGTCAATCACGTGGGTGGTAAGTTATATTACAATAAAATAAATATGTTGCTCCACTTTATTTGCCTAGGCGTAAAGCTTCAATTGTCATAAGTGAAGATAATCGTTGATGGAGCGAGGAACAGAGACCGTTGGAGCCATGGTTTTCATTTTTTTTTGCACGGGAGACTAATCAGAGCAGCCATGGATGAAGAACCAGCTTGGTCACGCTCCGGGGTATGCCTAGTAGCTTGGTTTCTACACTATCCTTCTTCACTATGGTCCCAAAGACTAACCCACCTGTCTTTTCATCGTATTAGATCTTGTTTCTCCTTTTTTCTTCACACTTAGGCGTCTTCCTAGTATCCGAGTTCCAGTTAATGATTTTCCCTTTTTTGGAAACTGGACCCTTCTCCGAGTTACATGTTACACTTGTTAACTTTATCCGAAGTTTGTTTGTAGCGCATTATAAGTGGCATTTATTTTTGTCAGCATTATTTATTTTTGTTTTTTATCGAGGGGTTGGGTCTTTTCTCTCCCTGATTCATCCCATCTTTCTAGTTTTTTTTCTTAGTGGTATCCAGATGGAATCAACCAGAATGGATACTATTAATGTGGAGGTACAAGCATTATTGAGAGAGCTTGTGGATAAGTTATGGCAAGTAGATGAAGTAAATACACATTTTAATACTTTGATTTTGTTATCAAACCCTAAGTGTTTGTCTTCTAGAGCACCTGGTTTACCTTCTGTAACAAAGGAAACCTATGTTACCTCAAAGTCTGATCATAATCCATCTTTTGATACCTTTCTTCCAGCCTTATCAGATGATGCTTTAGGGGATTTTACCCAGGTTCAAAATTCCTCTAAACTTTTTGGTGGTGGTGAAGGTGAATTTCAGACCCTTCCGGGGATTTCATCTGTTTCTGTTGGTGACTGGACTTCTAGGAAACAGTGGAGAGCCTTGAATACAGTAAATATAATGGTTCTTAGGGAAGACATAGGTCTAGAAGATACTTGTAGGCTAGTTTTGTGTGGATTGTAGGAAGATTTTCCTATCACATAATGAGTGACGAAAAACTTTCTACTTGGTTAGAGAAGATTTGGTGTCCGATTATTGGTTATGTCCCAGAATTGTTCACGTTATCAAATGGATGGATTGGTTTCCTGTGTAGGAACCTAGAAGATGCAACATTATAGTTGAATTCATACTGGGTGGATGGAACAAGTAGCTTAATGCTAAAAAGGTGGAGATTAGCTTTTAATCTGGAAACTAATTTTTTCTCACACATACATATTTGGGTTTCGCTCCCGGGGTTGCCTTGGTATTTATGGAATGTTGGTGCTTTCAAAGCTATCAGGAACTCCCTAGGTAAGTTTATAAATACCGATGAAGGTAACCTTTCATCGTATGCTAAAAAGGTTGGCAAGGTGCTGGTGGAAATAGATGTTCAACAAGGACTCCCTGCTACACTAGAAATCGAGTGGAAAGGTAGTTTTATTCTGTAGAAACTTGATTATTTAGGGATTCCCTTTCGTTGTAGTTTTTGAAAAAGCACTACTCATCTCCGCCGAGAGTGAAAAGGTAAGAAGTATCATGAAGAGTCGTCAGATTCTATTAGAGATTACTATACTCAGCTTGATGTGTCAATGGATATGGGGTTTGAAGGTTTTCCTGTTATATTTTCAATCTTTCAGGAGCCATCTTCGACGGTTCTAGGTAAGATTCAATCCTTTTGTCCATATTTTTATAATTCTCTGACTTCTGGGGATAGAGATATTGTACTATCTTATGTATGGATTAAGCAAGTTATTGTCAATGTCGGCTCGCCACCTTTAACTATGAATGGAATTTCAGGAGATACTGTTGATTCCGTTGGGTGTTCTGACTCAAATACTACTTCCCAGACTGATATTAGGGTTTTGGAACCTGTGGTTCAGATGGACCGACAGGTTTTGTCAGTTGACAAAATTACTGACCAAAACCCTTTTCTTGAGCCCTCCTCCCCAGATGTGGCCTCTCATATTCCGGGGTCTAGTCAACCTATGGTGGAACTTTCTTTTAATCTTCCTAGTTACCGTGAACTAGAAGACGAAAAGTCAAATCTTACAGCAGTACTGAATCACTTATCCTGTTCATTCGTGGTAATGATTCTTCTATCAAATTGCCAATTTATATTGGTAATTTAGAAACGATCCCAGAGGCCAGAAATGGTGATTACAGTGAACAAAGTACATACATTGAGGAGGCTAGGAAAGAGTTTACTTGGTCAAGAGGCTTAGGTATTGAGCATTCTCCGGTGAAAACTCAAAGTGCTAGGAAAAATGCTTCCATTGAGAAGGTTGTTGAACCTTTTTCATGTTCTTCCACTGATGGTGGGGCCCTTAGAGCTTTGAAGGCCCTTGCTAGATCCAAGTAATGTTATTAATCTCACTAATATCAGGGGAA
>SNQJ01S0225585.1:0-14679 GCA_010110895.2 Picea sitchensis
TAAATTTCTGAAGTTTTTCTAAGTTTTTGGGATCCAAAACTAAACCTAACTTAGTTAGTCAATTTTTTTGTTCATATAATACTTAGATTAGATCATATTCCATTCATTTATTTGTTATATAGATCAGCTACCCTCATTGGCCAGTACCGGGAGGCATAGCCACCACCTTGGCCATTGTAGTGGTGTTTTCCTTTTTAAGTTTTGTTTATACTTGCTTTAAAAAATTAAAATCATAATCAATAACTTTAATTTCACTTGCCGGCACCTTGGGGGACTCATCCCCAATATCGCCATTGGCTTAAGGGAATTAACTTGTGGGTATTGTTTCTAGCCTAGAAATTGATCATCTCTTAGCTAGTCTTTCATTTACAAGCTTAGTTTTCTTTCTGATATTTCATATGCTCTTGTATCTCATTGCTTATGATTAGATAGCTTGAATGTGCTTACATGGTTAGATCTATTTCCTTTTGAGTTGATTAACTACCTTTAGATGCATATGGAATGCTAGTGCTCAACACATAATATTTACATTGCTCATGATCTAATCACACACTTAAGCCCACGGCCTCATTTGGTTTCTAGCATATCATACATCATAATTCTTGGTTTAAACCTTTCAGCTCAACACATAATATTTACATTGCTCATGATCTAATCACACACACTTAAGCCCACGGCCTCATTTGGTTTCTAACATATCATACATCATAATTCTTTGTTTAAACCTTTCATATGTTTGACCTCTAGATGCTCACTACCTTGGGTTTTCACACACCTTTGGATATACATTGTGGCAATATGTTAATGATTTGATGTTGATAACTTAACACATATGCTCTAACTCTTTCAAATTCTTAAGCTCACACATCTCTTGAACCTTTATTACAAGTATCCCATATCATCTCACATACCAATGGTTTAAAACACCAAGTTTTTAAGGGTTAAATTTTTAATTTCTTTGCATCTATCCATGTATTGTAAATGGTTTAATCTTTCATTTTCTTGCAAGTAACTTTCATGTGATTTTAGTTTAGATGGTTTAAATCTATAAGTGGCCTTAAAGCTTAATCTTCATTTTTCTTGCGAAACATCATTACATGGTTTATGGTTCATGATATACAACATAATATCTTGTATGATCCTTTCATGTGATGCTTATCTAGTTGTTTAAACATTGTGGTATCTTTTATGCTCTATCTTTTACATGTTGATGATGGTATAGTTGTACTCCTTTTACACTCATTTTACACAATCTTGCTCACGGCCATTCAAATCACTAAAATAAAAGTGTATAAACTTATCTAAAACGCATCTAACACACCTAAAAGACTCACCCGAGGGTCCTAACAACACTTAGCAAACATTTTAGGGGTCTTGACGCACTATTTCGGCCATATCTAAAACGTAAGAAGGACGTTCTCTTGGGGAAGTGATGGGATCGTCCCGTGTTTCCGTTGGGGGGATCCCCTCTCCGACTACTTCTTATTGTGGTGAAGTGATCTACCGACCTTGGAAGCTAGGGTCGGGGACTCTTAGCCCCGTGAGATCTCTGGAGCATCTATGCTTATTTGCAGAGTTAGTAGTTGAGACACACATTTAGTTAGGTGGTGGGAATCTAAAATACTTAAGAAAGCACAATTAGCTGCATAGATCACATTGTGAATGTTTGGGAAGCAATGTATTGATAGGCCAACACTTGTGATAATCTCATTGTTTCACTTATCTATTTGCAACTAAATATCTTTATCTTCATGTGATTATTTGTCACCATTGATATATCTCATTGATTAAATATCTCATAGGTGTGGATCACAAGGATTGAGTATCCCACTTGGGGAGGCACTCCTTGCTTTCTCATCCCGAAAGTGCTTGAGTGGTTAGTTGCCGTGAAGGCACCATGAGTATGCCACTTGGGGCATGCTTGGCCCTAGGGTGTGGAATTGTTTATGCATCCATGTATATCTTGTGCATTTGTATCTATTTGATGTATCTTGGTAAATGATTTGTAAATCTTGTATAAATTTTCTAACACTTAATCATTCTTTTTTATAATCATAATCTTGGTCAGGTAGTTTAGTTGATTTGATTGTAATATTTCTTGTAATTGAACCACCCCAAAACGTAGTTGACCCTTGCCCAACCTTAGGCACTAGTCTCTAGTGGACTTAGGAAAAGGGTTGCCTTACATTTAGACTTAGACTTGCACTTGCATTGTCGCTTGTCATCATCCTAGGCTAGTTTTCCCCTTAGCCTCTAATCAATTGAAATTAACTCCTAGACACATAACTTAAAATTAACTTTAGTAACTTGGGACTACCTCCCTTGGCTTCCCTAGGGAGGTTGTCCAGAAGGAAGAAGTTCCCAAGGTGACAAGCAGGCGTGGAACTAGACACATTGTGTCTCCCAGGGCACACTAAGTGAGCAGGATCAGCTCACGCCCTGCAAGTGTTCATAAGGACGGCAACACATTGTGAATGATATATGAAATTCAGCACTGGCATGTGGATCAGACTAGTTGGATGCATGGAGATAATGGTGAGTTCAGTGCCTTAAGGAGGATGAGTTCAGCACTTTGCATGTGGGTTAGGATGACCTTTTATCCCTTGAAAATCTGTTTGTGTGCTGGATATCTCGGTTTAGCGCATGGTTTGCTAAGTCTTTGTATGGTGAGGGCACTGTTTTCCTTACAGAATATGCAGCCTTTCCTGAAAATCAAACTGTTACCATTCTTGGAAGAGAGTGCTATTGTTTGAAAGGATAAGACCACTGTAATATTTCGAAAAGCAAGGCACTGAGTTATAGATAATTACTGCTGATATTTTTAGAAGATGAAACTGCTGTTTTTATGGGAAGACACTACTGCTTTTGTGGAAATATGCTGCTATTTTTGGTAAAAGCGCTGCTGTTTTGATGAGCCAGTTTCTAGAATAAGGCAGTGTCTATTTAATGATGAGCTTGCTATTTTTTGGAGCAGGAAGGCTTTGCTTTGAGGAGACAACATGATGCTAATTTTAGACAAAGGTCTGCTGCTGTTTTCCTTTTTAATAGAAATATTAGTGACCCTATTTTTGCGAAGAAAGGAACACTATTTTCAGAAAAACATGAGGACCTTTGTGGACAAAAACGCCTTTGTTATATTTAGATGCTATGTGTTAATTTAGTCATTCAAGGAGCAGAGAACATGATAAATAGATGCTCAGCAATTGAAGGTGGGTCTTTTGATTTTGGCACCAGTGCTTCTTCCTTTTTGGGGATAAGATAAGATAATTTTATTAGTAGTCCAACTCCCAATTACCAAATAGGTCAATGGGACCTGCTGGCACAAATGGGGCAGGGATACAAAGTAGAGTAAAGCACGCCTAATAAAGCATGATAAAGTGATCTACACTATGTTAGATAAGAACTATAGTCTAATACCGTGGAACAGAAAAGCAAAGCAGTAACGTTGATCCATGGAAGCACTGCTGAGATCCTAATAACAAAACCTCCAGTGAGGAAGGGGGCTACTGTCTCACCTCGAGGGTGCTGATCAACACCGGCCATAAGGCTCTCTCCTAACAACCGAGGCCGAAGGGAAGAAGCTCATGAAAGATGATTGATCGAAGGATCTAGAAGAGCTAGGAAATTTGGTCTGAGACATGGCTCATTGTCCAAGAGATATAACCCTGTGTCAAGATCTGCAGGAAGTCTCTTGTCAGCTAGTGCCGAGTGACCTGTCTTGGGATTTGAGGCGACACACTTTGCTGGTTGAGCCTGGATGGCCTCCTGGAGTCTCACAGATCTAACAACTGGTGTAGTGTTGTTGTCTACAAGCTTCTTGGTGCCTCTATCTGCCAAGAGCATAAGAAAGAAAGAAGTAATAGGCGTAGAGGTGTCCGGCCTGGGCAGGGATGGCTAGAGTGAGTAGGATCTAAGTCTGAGGGCTTCCTCATGTATAGGGCCAGGCATCTCTAGTGCAGAAACAAAGAGATACTACAGAGAGAGTTTCGAGACTCCCTGAAAAAGACAATGAAATCATCCTTAATCTCAGAATAGACGGACAATCAAAGATGACGCGGTTTCTATATAATGTCCCCATTTTGGACATTATTATGTTACAGAATGTTTGTACGTTCCCTCGGCTAGTCTGGGAAACTTTGCTAATGTGTGTAGGATTAATCGCTTACAGATATAAATGATCATACAAATAACAAATGCCATAAAGGACTGCGAAATTTTATATTATGATATCTTTGTGGATTACAAATGGTCGAATAAGTGCTTAAATAAACCGACAATACTACCTGACTACCGTGACAAAGGATCTTAGCCGTAATACAAATAAGCAACTAAAAGATAATTCTCAAAATATGGGAGCACTACAGAATCAATGGATGCACTAGGACTACATATGCTTATGACGAATCACTGGAAGTTCCGAAAGTTCGCCTGAGCCGTAGGATTTCTCGTAATGGCTCGAAACTGCCCCCAAATGTGATGTGTCTCGCCTAGTCCTCGCGACTGTAATCGCCGAACCTTCGGCCGGGTGAGTTTGGGACTGCTGACCATTTATTCCAAAGATGGGGTCAACTCATTATCATGAACATTATTCTATGTCAGAGACAGAAATGGTTCTACTGGGTGTTTTATACACCAAGACTTAAATTTTGTAACTGGATTTAATTCTCATGAGGGTATATATGTAATAATGTTTGCATGGATCATGGTTAGGTCGGGTACCTTGGATGTTGACATCGTGGGAGTTCTTTCATCGGGGTTTTTCATCTCGTGGTTAATGTGGCCTAACTAGTCAGACTAACTCCATTGAGTTTTTCTCCCGTACTTCCAAAGTGGTGGAAGGCTTCGATGATCTCGCTCATTGAGTAACCTCTTAGGATTATTGTAAATGACCATGCTATCGTAATCAAGTTTCTCATGGAATTCACGAGTCTAGAGTAGTTTTTTAATTAATTAAAATTAAATTAATTATTAATTAATTAATTATTTTTAGCTTAATATTGTAAAAAACTTCGCTTTTGGGAGAAAGATAGGGTATTTGTGCTCAAAATGAATGGAATAGCACTCCCTACACTCCTACGTGGCTAAGTTTCAAAATTTCAATGACTAGTTTTGCTAAGTGTCAAAGTCCACTTAGGAGTCAAGAAGGCAAACAAAGAATTTTAATTTTGCTATGTGATATTATTAAAATATCACAAGATCATTGTAATTTTGAGTTAATGAGGGGATGTAAAGGTGGAAAGTGGCAAGAAGAGACCCTCCTAACCTACCCAACCCTTCCCAACCTTTTCTAACTTAATTTAACTTATTACCTATTTTTTGACCATCTTTTTCCTCACTTGGGAAATATCCCACTAACTAACTAAAACCCTTGAAACCCTTCTTGGAGAGCTCAAAAGACACTCCACACATGTGGAGCCCCTAGGGCTACCAAACCCCTAACTACCAAAACCCTAAATCTCCTCTCTTTCTAACCTCAACTCACCTCTAACACTCCTGCAAACCTCACGCCCTTCTCTTGTGGGAGCTCATTGGTTGGGAGTTGCTCACCCTTCCTAAACCCTAGCCCACGTTCTATTTTGGGCATGTGGGTTCCCTTTCCCTTGACCTAGGTGCCCTTTTGGGACCTTTCACCTTCCCAACGTCCCTCTCCTAACCCATCCGCCCCACCTTTTCTCTCCTAGTGTACTTTGTTGGATGTGGGTGCTATCTCACCCAAACCCTAACTAACTTCAATTCTAGCATTTGGGTTCCTCCAAGATGCCTAACTTGTTCCCTTCTTCTAGATGGTTTCAACCATTCCTCAAGCTCCCATCTTCAATCTGTTTTGCATCACTCTACAAGGCTCCCAAACTCCTAGCAAGTATACTCTTGGGATTAGCTCACTAACTCAAGATCTAAACACTTGGCATTGATCCAAGCCACCTCCTTTGGCCTCTAGAGGTATAAAAGGAACCCTCCTCCCCATTCTTTCCCTCCCCATTCTTTGCTAACACTATTATGCCTAAATTCTCTATTGCTCCCATCTCTCTTTCCTACATCTTGCTATCCATTCATTGCTCTTGATGATTCTTGGAGGAAGTACTACTCCAACATTCTCTCTCTTTTGGTAATGAAGAAAAAATCTTTGGAGGATCATTGGTGTGTTTAATGTTTTCCTTACATTCCAAGCATATGAGGTGATATTGCTAACTTTTCGTGAATTTGTTTATGGTCATTAGATCTTGGGTACAAGTTGTCTTGCTTGAGTAAACTAGTTGAATGTTATCCTTGCTAGTTTATGTTTGTCTTTGAGATAGCTTAGGATTGTAGTTAATCTCCTCCTATTGTTGATCAAATAAACCTGCTTCCATATATGTATTTGCTCTAAGCTTTTGCATGTCATTTTCAAGGGTTTCACTTTGGTAGTGCTTGTGGAGAAGTCTACCTGGAGCTTACAAACACTCCAAAACTTCTCTTCTCACATATCTTTTGCTCATCCATTCTAGCTTATTTTTCAGCTAATATATCGGTGCTAGATAGGCCAAATCTATAATTTTATCTATCATCTTTGTTGGCTGGAAATTTCTCATATTTTACACGGAAAATGTCTTATCACTTTTCTTGGTGTTTTGAAATAAGCACAAGAAGCTTTACTTGTCGATTCAAGTGTATACATATATTGAGAGAATATTTGTTTTATACAACAACCCTAGGAGGCTTCCAAGCTTGCTCTTCTTTGAGCTTGGGTAACATCTCTCCCATTCTCCTCGGGCTCTTACATACCTTTCTGAAGTTTTCCTTAGGTTAGATCCTAAAAGTAACTTAGTTTAGATCTAATCATTCTTTGTTATCATAAAGCTTAGATCTAGCTATTCCTTTGTATCATTCTTTCATTCTTTATTCATTGGGCATATCTTAGATAGATCTACACTCTCAAGGTTAGTTTCCTATTTCTCATATGCTCTTTTATCTAGTTGCTTATGGTTAGAGAGCTTCATTGTGCTTCTATATTCTAGGTCTATTATCTTTGGGTTATCTAATTTATCTTGCATGCATATGATGATGAGGTTCTAAATATTTCTTACTTGCTAAGTCCATTTTATTCACAAGCATTATTCTTAAGGTAACTTAGCATATTTGAAGTGGTTTGTTGTAGCTTTGAGGTCATCTTAACATCACTTTAAGCCCACAGTTGGGGTCCCCCTTTGAGCCCCCTTTACTCACGGCCCAACCACCTTTGAAGTAGGCCTAAAGCCCACGCCCTAAGCTCCCTTAGAGCCCAATGCCCACCCATTTTAATTCACTACCTAACCCTCGTTGGTGTGTTATCGCACCTGGGCTTAGGTGGAAAGGTCCAAGGGCTTTGAGTCGTGGTTTTCTGAAACCTGCATCAGGAGCTTCCCCACCCACTGTCAAATTTGTGGCGTGGTTCTTCTATTTAGGGAGGGTGTCCAAGGGAGACGTCCCTAAGGCACCTGGCTTAAAGAAGGGCTAGTCAAGTCAAGGAAACCCTTCCACAGATTGTTGCCCAAGAGATAGTCAGCGAGATAAGACCACTTGACGATGCACCTGTTTGCGACAAAACAAAAGCATCAGAACGTCATGGATTAGTAATTCAATAAACCAATGACTATCTTCAAATGTATATATGAACAATGAATAAATATACTCATATTGACGAAGTCAATGATTATCAAACAAAGGGAAAAGTCACTTCTTCAATAAGTATATCAAGAGCACTCAATGTGTACAACTAAACCATGTATCATATCATTAATGCAATATCAAATCAGCTCATATACATAAGAATAAGTACAGGTCACTATATAATGTTAAGCGTAATGATGCGGACGTCAACTCCCAAATCCAATAAGACAATGAGTGCAACGTTTGGAGCAAATAAGCTTACAGTTATAATCATGACTTCTCAATGTCAATTAATGCAGAAGGTAAAAGTCACAACGTTTCAGGCATAAAATAGATATTCAAGCAATGTGACGTCACCTATATACTACTTCTGCTGCAGGTGTGACGTTGCTTTGTCAATGAGTCAATTTTAAGGGAAAGAGCACCATGTTTCACCACAAACTCACAAATGTAATCATTAGCTCAAGACCAATCAAAGAGATGACAAAGTTGAAACATTTAGATCCAAACAAGAGTTCTATCAGATGTATGACGTCACAGCTATATAAATTTTGGTGTTCTGCAGGTTACGGCACAAGGTGGACGTTTTGACAAAATCCAACCAACAAAGTGCAATTTAACTCCACGTGGCTATGATGAGACAGGGTCGCACCTTTCTCATCCGTGTCTATCAAGGCCAACGTTGTCCTCTTAGGGTTAGTCCCAAAACTAGCTAGTTAGACGCTAGGTTAGTTAGGGTTTGCAGATTTGAAGAAGTTTGAAAAGTTTTAAAGGCACAACAAGCTCAAACACAAATCATATTTCAGTGCCTTGGGTTAATGGAGTCAATAGGCATGGCTACTGTTTAGAAGGAGTTCAAAACTCTAAAGACAAGAGGCCTAGGGTTAATGTAGGAAGCTGCTAAGGTGAAGGCTACAAACCCTAACCCTAGCTATAGGCATTACCTAGGTAGCTAAAGCTAGGCCTAGTGCTTCAATCCTTTCCTTAGGACTTTCGTGGCAAAACGGCTAGTTTATAAGGATAGACTAGTATCGAAAAGTGTTGCTCAATACAAGGCTTTTCATAAAACTCCTAGAAGCAAACCCCTAGGTGTAACTAATTAGGCCTTAGGATCACTTCTTTCTTCAATTTAAACTCAAACTAGCTTTCAAGACAAGAGAGGGTTAGTGTAGCTAAGGCTAGGCTAAACCTTCTCAAATCCAATGGTTTAAAGCTTATGCTATGGGGACATGAAGTCTCAACCCACTTGTGTGTAGGCTCCTAGGTTTCAAGGGATCAAGTCAATACAACAAGATAAAAATGAATCGTAAATGTTAGGACCACAACCATTCAATCAAGAAGCGAAGAAGAACACTTTACAAGATCAAGAAGAAACATTAATCCAACACCCTAGTTGTAAACCTTCCAATAGCATATAGCACCACTTCACCAAGAAATAACTCCTCCAAGAGGTTGCTACCACACTTCCAAGAAAGAAAAATCTAAGACAAGAGCTAAAAGAAGCACTCTCAAATGAGAGCAAGTTGTGTTATCCAAAAAGAGGGAAAAACATCCCTCTTTTGGATCATAACAATACTTTGACCTTAAAATTAAAAATAGGTCAACAAAAATAGACGACAAGTACAATAGCCTTTTAATCATTTGTTACTTTTACATGCTAAATGCCAAAAATGAGCAAGTAGGTGTCATATGCCAAGCCTTGGAGACGCCAGTCCTTTTAGGGGCTCAATAACCATCAAAATGAGCAAGACGCTGCCCCTCCTAGGGCTCCAACAACCCGTCACACGCAAGCAACGTAAGCTTCCAATATGTCGCCAAACGCCTAGACATCGCCCATCCCGCCTCGTATGCCCCACTCAACCGGGTCAACGCCCACCAGTTAGGTTGATCCCCTATGGCTAACCTTATGCTAAAGCTGCCCCCGATGAAAACATCCTTCTCCTAAGTGTGCAAGGGCTCATCACACAACCTGTCTCCGGCCTTCCTCGCCATCCTAACGGCTCCATCCGATGGGCTCTTCACTCCTGCTGGAGGTCCGAACGATCATCTCCCCATGTGCACCGACCGGTGCCCGCCCTGCATGGTCCGGCGACATCAAAAGCTACGCGACTCCAAAATCATTAGTCCAAAACATCATGGTAAATGTAAATCACATTTCATCATTAAATTTATCTAATATATGCATAACATCTCTAACAAGCCTCTAATAGCTCAAAGACCCTACACAAGTTCACTATACAAAATCAAAGCAAACTAAAAGGGCAACCTATTGGGCTAATACCCATAAGAATGGAAAGTTCAAAGGGTTATTCAAACCATGTATATAGTAATGTGGGATGGTTTTATGATGTCTAGTCATAGTCGTAATTCTGTGGGTCAGGTCGTCTGGGTGCTTTGTAGGAGGCGAAATGCACTGGCCATGGATGCACTTTTCCAAGCCCTATTGCCTTATCTTTATCATTTGTATTTTGCTACAAGCTTTGGCAAAGAGGACAATCAGCTCGGGCTAGGGTGGCCAAAGAGCTTCCATTGCATTGTTACCCACTGGTATCTTCGCGAAATGAGAGGGTTGGCTTTGTGCCGAGATCCCTCCTTTGGCTATGCAACCAGTTCACCGGCTTCCAGGAGCCGTGATAATGGCAATGTCATACCGCTTAAATACCTATGAACATAATACCGCTCGTGATGAGACCTCCCATCCCTCTTTGGTTAAGTCTTGCAACTTATTATTTATTATTTCTTCTTAGGGTCCCGCTTTATGAGAGGCTTTTATTGCCTCTCTGGGATCCCTTTACGGCATCTCTAGGTTTTTATTCTTCCTATGGCTTTTATCTTTACTAGCTGCTTTTACCTTTTTGGCCTTTAGCCCTTTCTTCCCAAAAGACAAGATGTACCTGGATGGTCATCCCAATGGCTAGACTAGGGGAAATGGGATAGATGAATGGGTTTAAGGTGAAAAAGTGATAATAAGAGGGGAGCGGACGATTGTTCTTCAAACCCCTGGTGGCTAAATTCAAAACCATGAATACCAACTTGCTAAGCTACCCAATCAATCACTCCAACCAACAGTGGTCAAGTAGATTAATCATTAGTGTAAGATCCAAGCAGCGATCCGAAATGAAAGAGATCTAATGCATACAGAGGGTTATAATGATTTCAACATGACATACCATGATACCTCTGACCACTTACCTCATGGAGCAAGAGCCTCCCATGCAAGCCCAGTCCGGTAGTGATGGAGGCTGTTATGGATGTCAGGACAGAATGACCGAGAAGAAGAAGATGGGTCCCTCCAGGACCATGCTCGTCGCCCCCGCCTCTGCATCTACATGTCTAGGGACCATGTGGGCCTCGACATGATCTCCTAGTTATCCCTGGGGAGCATCTGGGATACTGTGGTGCACTACCCGACTCTAGTTGCACCCCCACCTACCTGGTGCCCCTCGTTAAACTCTCACCGCCTCCTAGCGTACTTTGATGCTCACTACTGCTATCGCATCTGCTTTGTGGTGGAAAGGTCCAAGGGCTTTGAGTCGGGTTTCAGAAACCTACAAGAATAGAGCTTCCCACCCACCTGCCACCTCAATGGGGGGCTCTTCTATTTAGGAGGGCTAGTCCAAAGGAGACGCCCCTAAGGCAATCTAGGCCGCTGAAGGCTAGAGGATAAAGCCAAGTCAAGGAAAACCCCTTCCACAGATTGGTCGCCTCAAGAGAGAATAGAATAAGGAGATAAACCACTGATGATGCACCTGCTTATGACAAAACCAAGAGAACTAGAAAGTGCTTTGCAGTGGGTTAGTACTTTATGAAATGACTATCTCTATCATCATACATATAATGAGCAAATGATTAAGTGCTATTATTGACGGTTAATGATGGCTCAATAAAGGCAAAGATTAATATCAATTTCTTCAATAAAGCATAAGAGACCCAATTTTCACCATTAAACCTTGTATCATATCACCACTGCAATAAATATGTCAAACCAAGCTCATATATACTGTTGTCAAGCCACCTATATTGTTTCTGCAATAGTTGTGACGTCAGCTTTAATCAATAAGCCAAAATTATGACAAAGAGAAAAACGTTTTGTTAAATTAGCTAAGAGATACAACAGTAACTCAATGTCAATCAATAGAGTCATGAAATGTCACAACGCTGCGTGTATAAGCAAGCAAAGAATAAAGAGTATGATCGCCAAAATTTCATATATTTTGTTGTTCTGCGGTTAGCTAGCCAATGATGGACGCTTTGACAAATTCAACTGAAAAGTACAATCTTAACTCCACGGCTATGAAGAGGAGATGTAATGCGACCTTTCTATCCAAACAAAAGTTCTTTTAAGGCCAACGCTATCCTCCTAGGGTTAGACGCTTAGGTTAGTAGGTCTATAAGTTTTGAAGTAGTTTGAAAGGTTTTAAGGCATAACAAGCTCCGCTAACTGCCCTAGACTATGCCCTTTGGGTTAATGGAGTCAAATGAAGTATGACTAATGGTTTCCTAGGGAAGAGTTCAAACCTAAGGACAAGAGACCTAGGGTTTACTGTAGGTTACAAAGGCAAGGCCACTCAACCCTAACCCTAAGGAGAAAAGACTTTACCTAGGTGTAGCTAAAGCTAGGCCTAGAGCTTCAATCCTTTCCTTAAGACTTTCTTGGCAAAAACGGCTAGCTCAAAAGCATGAATCTATCAAAAGTACACCAATACAAGGCTTCCTACAAACCCTAGAAGTAAACCCTAGGTGCAAACTTAATTAGCCCTAGGGATCACTCTTTCTTCAACTTCTATGCTAAGAACTAGTCTAAGATAAAGAAGGTTAGTGTATTAAGGGTTAGGCTAAACCTCTAGAATCCAATGGCTATAAGTTTATGCTATGGGGATGAAGCCTCAACCTAATGGTGTAGGCTCCTAGGGTTTCAAGGGATCAAGTAAAACTAAGATAACAATGAATGCAAATGTTAGACAACAACTATTCAATCAAGAAGCTTTGATGAAGAACACTTACAAGACTTATGAAGAAACACCCAATCCACACACCCTATTAAACCTTCCAATAGCATATAGCACCATCCTTTGCCAAAAAATAACTCCTACAAGAGGTTGCGCTACACTTCCAAAGAGACAAGAACAAACCAAGACAAAAGACTAGAAATGTCACTCTCCAATGAGCAAGTTATGTTATGATCTTAAAAGAGGGGAAAAAACATCCTTCATTTATACAATACTTTGACCTTCAAATTATAAAATAGGTCAATAAAATAGCCGATAAGCAAGCACAAATAATATTCACCATTTGTCACTTTTACATGCTAAAATGCCAATGAGCATAAAATCATGCCAAGTCCCTAAGGAGACGTTGGCTCCTTTAGGGCACAATAACCACCTAATGAGTAAAACGCTGTCTCTTCCCGTCTCCAGCAGAACATGCCACACGGCCAAACAAGCCCAACATGGTCGCCACTGCACCCTAGAAGTCAGCCCATCCCGCTCGGTGGCATCCTCGATCAACCAAGTCACTAACGCCCCATTTGTGGCAGTTGATCCCTATAGGCCATGGTCTCTGCCAAAAACGTCCCGATGAGGGCATCCCTCTTCTCAGGTAATCGGCTCGCCACAAGATCGTCCTTCCTCGCCATGCCAACGCCCATCTATAGCCTCTTCAACCCCATGGAGGTCCTAACTAATCATCTCCCATTGTGGCACCGACCGTACCTCGTCCTCACTGCATGGTCCTCAGATATCATACTCTCCTGTGGGTTCATCAGCCCTAGACATCATAGTAATGTAAATCAAGCATTTCATCATTGAATTTATCAAATATATGCATAACATCCCTAACAAATCGCCTAAGAGCTCAAAACCCTTACACAAGCCCACTCCAAAGCCAAAGTACCGTCATAAGCAACCTATTGGGCTAATACCCACAAGAAATGGAGAGTCTCCCCAAAGGGTTATTCAAACCATGTGTAGTGACGCGATGTGGTTTTAGGGATGCCTAGCCATAGTCTAATTTGTAATGTGTTGGTTCCTGGGTGGGTGCCTTTGTAGGAGGCGAAGCTGTACCCGTCATGGATGGCATTTTTCCAAGCCCCATTGGCCTTATCTCTGCCTTTATTTGTATTTGCTACAAGCCTTGACTTAAGAGGACATCACTTTGGCTAGGTGGGCTGAAGCCGACAAGTACTCCACCCAGAGATTCAGTAGTAAAGTGAGAGGGCTGGGTCGTGATGAGATCCCCCTTCCTTGGCCATGCAACCAGTTGTCACCGGGTTTGCGGGACCGGGGATGGTGGGTAAATGTCACAATCACAAATACCTATGAACAATGTGGGCTTACTGTGATGAGACCTCCCATCCCTTTGGTTAGGTCTTGCACTTATTTATCTATCATTTTCTTAGTGGTCCCTCAGTTTATTATGAGAGGCTTTTATTGCCTTCTTGGGGATACCTTCGTATTAAGCATCTCTTGGTTTTAATTTCCTATGGCTTTATCTTTTACCACCTGCTTTCACCCTGGCCTTTAGCCCCTTCCCACAAGACAGATGTACCCCAGATGGTCATCCACTTATGTGGGGACTAGGGGAATGGGATAGACGAGTGGGTTTGATGAAAAGGTGATAATATGAGGGGGGTTTTAGACATGGTTCTTCAAACCCCCTTTGGTGGTCATTTCAAAACCCATGAATACCCAACTCGCTTACCCAAATAATTCTCCACCCCAACAGCTAATAAGTAGATTAGTGTAAAATCCAAGCAAATATCCTAAATGAAAGAGATCTAATGCATACATAAGAAAGTTATAATGATCAAATGTGACACATACCATGATACCTTTGGACCAATTACTCCATGGAGCAAGAACTTTTTCCTGATGCGTTCAGGCTCCAGAGTGATGGAGGTTGGTATGGATGTCGGACAAACTGGGTCAGAAGAAGAAGATGGGTCCCTCCAGGACCATGCCTGTGTCGCTTCCCAAGCTTCCTAAGACATCATGTCTAGGACCATGTGGGCCTCGAGATGATCTCCTAGTTATCCCTAGATATCGGGATAACATA
>SNQJ01S0225586.1:0-12641 GCA_010110895.2 Picea sitchensis
TAATTATTTATATAAATTTATTTTAATTTTAAATTTTAAAAATATATTTTTTAAATATTTTATTTTTGTAAGTAAGAATTGATATTACCTTCTGAAATTCAAAAAATTACAATTATGTCAAAAAGTGGAAACTGACCCAAAATAAAAAAAAAATAACCCCAAAAAATAACCCCAAAAGGGTTAGACAAGTCTTGTTAATGTGTCATAACCATCTTAACATGCAACTAGCTATGAAAAAAAAAATAAGACAGATTCATATACAAAGGCTACCATATTATGGTGATCCAGCATACAGACGACCTGTGGAAGGTCATTATCCTGCGTAGGCTTTCGGGGCTGAGGAGGCACACTTGCCTCCACCAAGAGTGATAACGCACAAATAATATCGCAGTGCACTCCAATTCCCCCTATAAGAGCATTGTATTGGTCCACCCACTCCACTCGACAATCCCAAACTAAAACGTCCTCTGGGCCAAGTTGCACCAAAGAGTCCACTAGATTGGAGCCCAGCTCACCGCAATCTTCAACATCTAAATTATTATTATAATAAAATTATTATTACTTTGAAATTATAATACTATAAAAAATCTAAATTAATTTAAGTTAACATGAATTTGTATCAATGTCTGCCAACAACAACTTTATATAAATAAAGTTTATATAAACGTTAGGATTCAAGAATTTACTTCAATGCAAACTAAGCCATTTAAATTTGATAAATGTTTGTAACATGATTCACTTAGTAGCTTCTAAAATTCAAACTTGATGAATTCCTATAAACAAAAATTTTAGATAAATGTCACTTCGATTGGAGAATTTACCTCTATGCAAAGTAAGCCATATTTAAATTTAATAAATGCTTGCAACATGATACACTTGGTGGCTTTTTAAATTCAAATTTGATTGTACTTGAAATATGGTATATTAAGTAGTCTTTTAGAGTAAAATATTAATTAAAAATTCGATAACTTGATATATATAAATGTGTAGGGAACTTATAACCTTAAGTACATGATACACTTGGTGGCTTTTTAAATTCAAATTTGATTGTACTTGAAATATGGTATATTAAGTACTTTTTTAAAGTAAAATATTAATTAAAAATTCGATAACTTGATATATATAAATGTGTAGGGAACTTATAACCTTAAGTTATGTTGTGGTATCATTTATTAAACATATTTTTGTTATTTTTATTTATTATTAATATTATTTTTTTAAATTACCTTAAGTCATTGTATTAGTTTAAGATATTGTACAAAAACTTTGTTATTGATCTGTAATTTAGGAAATCAGATCATAAACAATGCATTATAGTTTGTAGAATCTCAGTTTTTTAAAGTTATAAAATTGTTCAAACAATAAAAAATAGATATGTCTCATAAGAAGTTGATATGATGTTGCCTAACATAGTAAACACTAGAAGGAGGTGGGGAAAAGGATCTCAAACTTGTGAAATTGAAAAACAAACTAATTAAAACAAAAAACATGAGAGGATTAAGCTAAATGAAGACGTTCTTCAGCCGCAAGAACCTGAGTTTGAGGAAATACAGGTTGGTCAAGTCATGTCTAGTGAGATTCTCAACCATCAGGTTAATTTTATGGTCCACGAGCTTTGTTTGCAAGTTCACGTCATCCAACTGAAGTAGAATCTCTTGGTGTGCTTTGTGCCTCTCAACTAGGACTCGACTGATCAACATTTTAATATGTCAGTAGATGTCAATGGTTTTCAAGTACTAAGACTCCCTTGCACGCATAGTTCCAAGGTCTGGAATCCAAGAACTGGTGTTATTCATGACCTCTTCATCAAGAAAACATAACAAAGAACCATAATGTCACATAGGTGAAGGGCATAGCCAACAAAAGTCCATGATCATTGTCATAGGGGTCATACTTGTAAATGAATGAGCCTAGATATCCCAAGACGTGGGAAGGATGAAGGCAAAGATCATACAATACCAGAGTGTCACCGAGACGAGGCATGAGGGAAAATGATGTTGCATGGGGGAAGATCAAGGTGGGCGCCTAGGTGGGAAAAAAATGTTAAGGGTTGGTGATAGATGGCGACACTCCTCAGGGAAATATCTCATCATCATAAAGCATCCCTAACACCCGATACAGGTGTATTTGTTTTTATTTTTAAAAATATGTAAAAAGTATTAATATTTTATAGTCAAAATGAATATTATGAAATATTTTAGTAATATAATATAATTTTTTATTTTATTTTATAATTAATATATATATATATATATATATTATTATTATTATTATTATTTTTTTTTCCTTGGCATTCTATCGATACAGTGTCGATCTTCTTTTCCAAAATAATTCTGTATAACTTAGCTAAAATGAGGATAATCATTAGAGGGATTTCTTTTGTCCCCACTTTTAAAAATATGTACAATGAGTCTTTGAATCCAAGGTTTTGGGAATCCTTGTTGGATAGCTAAATTGAAGAGATTATGTATGTGAGGGATGAGGATATGTCCTCCAATTTTTAATATTTCATCTTGGTAACCTTCGATGTCCTTAGCTTTTCCTTTTGAGAGACGCTTAACCACAAGCTTAATGTCTTCTATAGAAAAAACTTCATCCTTTGTAGAGTTGTTTGGCATGCTATCCATGATGTCAGGGGATTCATATTACATATTTTTAAGGTAAAAATTCCAGTCCTTCAAAGGAATCTTATTATTTTCTTTAGTTTTATGAGTTAGAATTTGCCTCTAGAATTTCTTAGGATCTATCTTAAATAGGCGCAAAAGATTCTCTTGCTTCCTATTTACATAGTCTTTTTTTTCATTTAATTAAGGTTTTGTATCTATTTATCTTATTAGATTTTAAAGATGCATTGGAAGCATGCCTAATAAATTTTCTAGAAATTTTATATTCATTATTGTACCAAGGGTTAGTTGTACTTTTTCTTCTTTTTACATAGCACCTCAATAGAGAAATGGTTAATTGAAGTAGAGAGGGTTGTTGTAAAATTATGATAGTCAGCTTCAATATCTTTTTGATATGACATGCTCTTTAAAACATTGCTTAAGTCTTTTAAGAAGAGATCTACTTTTTTCTTGTCAAAAATTAAGTGCCTTTGGTTTTCATAGTGCTCCTCTACAGATATTTTGTGCATATCAAAGTTAAGAGTTAGAGTTAGAGGTCTATGATCAGAGTTAGGTTTGTGGTCATCTAAAATATCAAAATTTACTATTTAGTTGTATACAGGGATATCCGATATTGCATAATCAACAACACTGCTACCAGTCCATGGATACAAGTCATTATGTTAGAATTTGACCACTTCTTTAAACCATTGCAAATTATTAAATCTTGATAACTATAGAGCTTCATTAACTGAGTACCAAACAAATTCTTGATCAGGTCTTTAGAGTTTCTTTTGTAACTTTTAGCTAAGATAAGGTCCTCATCTAGCCAAAGAGGATTAGGGTTGGAGTCATTACTTAAAATAACAGCTTGATTGGTCGCATTTCTATAATTAAAGTCTCCTAACGGGATGATACTACCTTCATTTTTCATATTGAAGATATCTTTCTCTAAGCTTTTGTAGGGACAATTCTTATATAGATTGTTTTTCGTATAAAAAGTAGATTTACTAGGTGCAAAATAACATATTGATATATAAATATTCTTAGCATTAATATCATATATCTCCATCCATATGTACTGATAGAGATGATCTTTCTTATGAAGCCGGATGTGAGGAGAGATGTTTGTTTTTATGTAACATGTTATGCCTCAAATCCCTCTACGGGAGGACTTCTTGTTCCATGTGGACCACAAAACAAATCCTTTGATAATAGGGACCTTACCTTATTCATGCTTGCAAGTTTCAACCAAGAGAATAATGTCAATGTCACTCGAGATCCAATTTAGTATAGGCCCTTTACCCCATAGAAAACCACAACAGTTCCAAAAGAAGATCGAGAGTGTTCCAAACTGTTAGTTTTGGTCTCTATCTCTAATAATAGATTTTCGGCTCCTAATTATTGTCCATTTACCATGATTTAATATTATAAGGTCACTACACATTTTATATATCAAACTTTTAATTAATATTTTGCTTCTAAAATTCCTCTTAATATATGATATTTAAGGATAACTAAGTTTTAATTTAAAAAAAAATATTAAACATATCATGTTTCAATCATATTAAATATGATTCACTTTACATGGAGGTGAATTCTTCAATCCAAGCGTAAATATGACTCAAATAGATGAGACATTTATATGAAGTAGTTGTTGATAAACACAAATACAAATTCATGTTAACTTAGATGAATTTATATTTTTATAGTATGATATTTTATAAGTAATAATGTTTAATTATTATAATATTAAAATAATAATTTTAAAATAAATATCTTTTATTTAAAATTAAAATAAGTTAAAATTAATAATAATAAATAAATAAATAACAATAGTTTATAAAATCAATAAAATTTATTTTAAAATATAAAACTATATAATTATAATATTCATATTCAAATAACTTTTGTTATAACTAGATCATAACACATATATCATAAAACACGTTTCTATAAAACTCATGAGAATGAGTTAATTGTTTTATTGGAGATTTGAATCTTGGTGGGGACAATGTGAAACCCACCTCTCAACTATTTGGAATATTATCTCTCGACTACATAGGTTTATGATATTACTAACATTTTCAAATACGACAAATGATCTAAACTATCCAAATATCACACTCAAATAACTCTTGTGAATGAGAATATATAAACAAACTTCTATAACAATTTGGATGAATGACTATTCCAATGGTTTTCATTGAAATACATTATCTGTTATTAATGTTTTTTTAGATGTTATATGTCAACTTCATGTTAAGTACTGAAGAAATGACACATCTCCCTCAACTTCATGTTAAGTACTAAATAAATGACACATCTCCCTCATATTAAGATAGATGCACCTATTGGCCCAAAGAGATTGGATCCAATGGTGGAAAGCGATGAGTTTTTCACCGTTGGAAAAGGTTCAATTCTCATGAGGGCCTAACTTGAAGCCATGGGGGCACCTTGAGGTAGTGGTCGAACGTGTGGTCGTACCCAGAGATATTATATTAAATAATATCCTGACCCATGCACACATAAGTGGATCAAAGCCCACCCTGATGTCCTCCAATTTTTTCAGCCCAAAGGGGATGGATCCAATGGTGGAAAGCGATGATTTTTTCACGGTTGGGCAAGGACGTTCAATTCTCATGAGGGATTTACCTGGAGCCATGGAGACAACTTGAGGTAGTGGTTGAATGTGTGGTTGAACCTAGAGATGTTATATTAAATGGTATTGTGACCCATGCACACATAAGTGGATCAAATCCCACCCCCATGTCCTCCAATTTTTTTAAGCCCACAGGGGTGTAGACCAACTAGCAAGTGCCTTGTAAATGTAAGGAAATATGTAAAGGAGGTCTCAAGTTCGATTCTCATTGCGATTTGCCTGTGCCCCATGCTTGCGGGCTGTATGGACACACTTGGATCAGTTTATAATGGTAGCAGACGGGAATCGATCCCATGTCGTGCGAGTACGAGAACCAAAGTTTCTAATTACGCCAGTACAAAAAAAGAGAAAAAGAGAAAAAAAGAAAGATAAATGCATCTATTGACAATATAATAAATTCTTTACTTTCAATTAGTTTCTATATAAAGTTGATTTACAAATATTTTATTTAAGGTGGACATTGAAATATTTGTTTTATTATTAATATTTTTTAAATTTCACCTGCCAACTCCATGTTGTGCATGAAAGAAATTAAACATCTCATATGTCAATTTCATGTTGAGCATGGAAAGAATTACATGTCTCCTTCTTTCATATTGAGTTATAAAAAGCACCTCTAGACACAATAATAATTGTGTTTATAAAACCATTCATAATTAATAGTTTACCAATATTTAAATTCTAATTAGTTAAGAGTTTTAATTATATAAGTCTGGGTTGGCAAAGCTGACTTGGAAACACACTCTAACCTTATTATGAAATGTGCCTATAATCTTGAACTTTGGTAGGAAATAAATCATTTGTCTAGTTTGATCAAGGCTTGAAAGGGGAGCTCCATCGGAGAATCCCTGAGTAACTCTTATATGAACAAAGCCACAAAAGTGTGTAAATATCTCCCTCTAACCTTAACATGTGGAATCTGGATGAATCAAAATTATAAGCTCTTTGAGGATAAGGACACCATGCCTTTGAAATTTGTTATCCAAATCTGAACATCCTCTACATTTTTTCAATTTAAGGAAATATCTATCTCAAAACACACTCGAAGTCATAAACAAAGATTTTCCTTGAGCTTTTTTTTTATGGATCCTCCCAAGGACCACCCCCCAAAAGGTGGGGAGGGTGGAATTATACATCTACCCCCACTCACAACATCTCTTTTAAGGTTATATTGGACATCAACACAAATAACTTATGTGAGCTCATGGCTCTAAAACTGGTCTTAATGCCAGTTCGGAAACAAGGAATTTCTCAACTTCAAATTTATGGAGACTCTCTCTTTGTGATTAAATGGATGGAAAGAGAATTTGATTTTCACAACTTCACTATGGAGCCTATTTTTCATTTTCTATGGAAATCCTTCTCTCACATCTCTTTCATGCAAGTTTATAGGGATAATAACAATGGAGCAAATACACAATATAAGTATGGAGTGGTTCTAGAAAATGGGGTATAGAATATCATTTACAACACCCCTACACACTCCTTTGAATATGTTGATGCTCCTGGGTTCTAAGTTTCCTTTGCTAACTATTGAGATATGTGATCAATGTCTTTTAATGGAGAGACAAAAGGACCTCCTTCACTAAGATTGGATGAAATATCTCAGTGTATAAATATGGCTAAGATATTAGTTATTCATATCGAATTTATTTTTAAGGTCTGTCCTCCCGACTATAGGGGATTTTGAATCTGGGTTTCCCTACAAACTAAACCATTTGAAACTAATAATGCTAACTGGAATTTACTTTCCATTATCATTATTAATTTTATTTATAACTAAATTTGTGATTACATAATAAAATTATTTTATTTAGTTTATTAATAATGGTTGGATCATAAGATGTTTCAAATTTTCATTTAAATTTTATATTTTAGTTATAAATTTATGGTTCCTTTATAGTGTTGGAATATATTCTTTGAAGTGAATTTTAAATTAATTTTTTTTTTTTGAATTACGATCTTATAGCATTCTTATCTTCTTTCTTTTTTCTTTCTAGCAGTTTTCTTAGTGTTATCCCCATTTTGTGGATAACTAAGGAGATTATGTCTCAAGGCCCTCAAGTTGCAAATATGGAGTGCTGAGAGACTACATGACCAACAATACCCTTTTGCACTATTGGAGACCCCCCTCACCACCACAGATGGTCGCATATTTCTAGCTAGCATCCACCACATCAACTGGATTCCGAAAGGAAACGAGACTTGATCCATGAGGTAAAATTCATTATTATGGTAAGAATGATTTCAATATTTAAGCCATTTGATTATGTTGTATCTTATATTTCTCTAGATTTCATGATATATGCTTGGACATTATTCCTTTTTCCTTGCTTCAACTTGGTGGTTTAAATTATTCCCTAGTAAGTGGTCTTACTTGGGGATGGGTTTGCTACTAGAAACTCCCTTGAAGAGCCATCATACCATTCCTGACCATACTTACCACATTCCATCATTATTTCCCCCCATTTCCTTATCTCTTGGGGTTTTAGGGTGTATTGACCCAACAAGGGGTTGTCCCTCATTCTATGGGAAGAAGGGGATGAAGGCCCAGAGGGATTGATGTTGGGTAAAAGATAAAATCCCATGTATGAAATTTCTATATGCTTTTCCCAGGGATCACCCAAGAAAGCAATGAAACACTTATCTTTGAGTAAAGGGGGACCCACAATAAAATATGATTAAAAGTGCTTAAAAGGTTAGTTAAAGGATAGGAGGTCTCATCATGAGCTGGCCTATCATGTCCATGAGTATCTAGTGGTAAGAAATTACCATCATCTATTCACCAATCCAAGGTAATGGCTCTCAGTTGCATAGCTGAGAGAAAGGGGGTCTCATCATGACCCATCCTTCTCATTTCCAATAGGTGTTTGTGGGTGACATTTCCATTATCTCGACACCACGTCAGGGCAGCAGCCTTCAACCTTTCCTTAAAATTATGAAAGAATAAAATAATGGCAAATAATGGGCTTGGAAAAAGTGCATTGCAAATGAAAGTACCACACACCCTCTACAAAGGCACCCATGAATGAGACACTAGGAGCTCTTGTATGTCATGATCCCGATTCCCATTGAGTCTTAATCCCAACCACTTCAACCAATTTACATGGCTTAGAGAGGGATCTCTTGGAAACTCTTGTTGACCTAGGGAAAGATCTACCTAATAAGACACCTTGTCAACCCTCCCACACTCAATATTGACAAGTCGCCTGGTGTCTTTGAGCAATTAATTGAATTATATAGTGCTCTTTGATGCACATGCTTAGATGGATGATCTATTGATTGGATTCACTTATCATGATGTTATGACTTGAGATCCTTGGAGGGCATGATTATTTTTCTTTACAGGACCTAGTTGGTGGACAGTTTTGGAAGAACAAGCCTAGATTGGGCTTCCATGGGGCTTGAAGCCCACAAGTGGATGCCAAGGGCACGCATGGCGGATGAGAAATATCAAACTTGGAAGGCATTAAAGATGATTTGGATGATGTAGCCTATGCCCCACATGCCAAAAAATTTTTCTAGGAGAGGCAAAACGTCACATCTAGAGGCATGACATCACCTAAGGGGGTTAGGGCTTGGTGGTGAGGTGAGATGCATTGGCACAAGGAAGTTTTGAAGGAATAATGAAGGAAGTGGTCTTGATTCTTGACATGTGGATTTGGGAAGCCTCTCCACTCTCCTCCATCACCAACGGCCTTTTTTTAGTGCCAAAACATCCCCTAGAGGGGTGACGTCTATATGGATTAGGGTTTTTATTATGTGCAAGACTGAATTTTAGATGAATTGTTTAATATTATTTTTTTAAGGGGGAAATATTAGGGTTGTTGACCCTTAGTCTTGTGGTTTACCCCTAAATATGTGGACAAGTCACCTTAGTGACATTTTGTATAAATAAGATACCATAAGGTCTCATCATAACATAACTCTCCCTCTTGTGAGAAGACATTGGTCTGAAATTTTAGCTACCTTTGGAAAATTGTTTCTTTTATGATTTTGTTTATGGCTATTTTTTGGTGAATGGTTGATGGAAGTGTAGCGCTAGCCTTGAAAGGCTTATCTTTTTCTCTTATGGTGGATTTTATTAGCATTTTCCTTGAAATTGGTATGGTATTTTACTTTCATGTTATCATTTGTTTCAAGTCAAGGTTATTGTGCTAGGAACTAAGTGTGAAGTATAAGGATTTACACCCCCACTCTATTATTCATCATTTTAATGCTTAATATTGTTGATGTTGCAAGGGTTTGGTTGAGGAAGTAAGAGGATTTACACCCCTCATTTTCAAACCCTAGCTAGAGATACTTTACTTGGGGAGTAAGAGGATTTACACCCCGAAGGAGGTAGTACCTCTAGCTCTTTCTTTGCTTTACTCCACTAACCCTTTTTTCAAAGGAACTAGTCATTTATTTATTGCATTAGAGATATAAAATTGTTGCCTTGGGAAACATGATTTTTGTGAATTATAAGTCTATCTCTTTTGGAAAGTTTTCTTTGAGCCCTTCGCTCTCTTACCTAATTGAGGTGTCCTCTTTCTCCCAAATTATTTTCTTGATGCACTTAATTGTTTCCTACATCCATAAGGCTATAGAAAAACCTAACCCTAGATCACTAATATCTCACAAACTAACCCTAAGAATCCCCCCAAAATTTACTCACCTAATCTACTAATTAGGGCGCACTTTTTAGGATAATTTGAGGCACATTTTGGTGGTTTATTTTTCATTTTTACACCTATGAATTCTACATCCATAAGGATGATAATTGGTTGCAGAAAATTACTTCATAACAACCCTCTTGTTTAGTCTCAAATTTCCTTATATAATTTATAGCCATTTGCAAATTTTTTTTTGGCCATTATTAACTAATATTTTGTTCACTTCATGCTGATTTAGACATATTTGTTTGTTGATATACATTAGTTATTAATTTTTTTTATTAGGGACAAAAATATTCACTTGCTTTTCCACTTGATTATATTGCAACACATGCTTGTTTTTCTTGTGTCTCGGGAAAGTATTCTACCATTTGCAGGTTACTCACATACTTGGAAATCCTTGGACATTACCAAGACCTCATTCCAAGACATTCATACCATTTAGACTTTACCTTTAGGGAATTCCTTTCCATATTCATCTATCTCCGTCTCATTCCCCCTACGGTCACTGGGATCGCTTCCCTAGTGTGACCTAGTCACCCTTGAAGTACGTGACTTACATCGAGGTGACAATGAGTGTAGTTTTCCTTAGTTGTAGCACTTGTGTTTGTGGTTGGGTCAGGATTTTCCCAACCACAACCTATGCTATAACATTTTTGGCATCATTGCCGAGGAGGATTTTGAATCCTTTTCATCTCCTAACAACACTTTGGCAAGCTTCCCTCCCAAATCATCTATCTCTTATCTTTCCCGTTGGCTCCATTGAGTAACTTTCATTTTACACCTTTTCGATAAAGATTTTTGTAAAATATTGTCTGGCGACTGTTACACATCAAAATTCCTCACTTCAATAATGTCACATTCTCATTGTCTCAAGTGTCACACTTTTGTCACAAGTGTCGCAAATGTCACATTTTTGTTATGAATGTGTTGCATTGCTAACGACACCATGGAAACACTTGATACATCCTATAGAACATGTTGGAAGAAGAAGCCACATCATTTGACAGACAAAACAAAGTGTTTTGCTATGAGAATTGGTCATCTTGAAAATTTTTTGGAATATCAACGCTCCCTTGCTCATAAGCAGGGAGCGCTAGCACTCTCTGTCTATATAGTAGGGAGATTTTTAGCTCTATGTTGCCCTTTGTGAAGGAGCATCGATTGGTTGAGAAAATCATGGGAAGAAATCCACCTTTTCTCTAAGGACAACTAAATATGATTCGAGTTGGTTTGGCTCGAATCTAACCCTTGGGATGCATCTAAGGGAGATGCTACAACTGATGGAGTCATATCCTCAACTAATCCCAAATATAACGAAGGTGGTTAAGCCTCTCAAAGGCTATAAATGGAGGCATTCTCATGGTGAGCACGAAAAAAAATAATCAGCAAAAGTATTGTCATTTTGATCGTGGATCTTTCGAGCAAGGGGTTGGACGAGGAGGATTTGGAGAAGCTGTTGTAACACCATCCATGATTGCAAGTGTCTCTTTCAATTTCTCATCAATATAATTGGAATATTCCCTTCTAGTTTGTGTATCTAACATATGCTTGTCTATTATAGATGAATTTGTTTAATCCAATATGTTAGAGTAGTAGTTTCCTTGTGTGCCTTTGTTGTCTGTAGTTTTGTACGTATCAAGTTGTGTGAAAGAGTTTGAACATCAAGCTCATGTTGGAACAATCAGGACAAACATCGGAAATAGGTACGATCACCTTTTTCTCCTTCTCTCTTTTTGGCTAGTTAGACAAATCTCAAAGGGATGTCATTGTCCATTTGTATCTTTCTGTCTTGGTATTAAGGGTCTAGAATCCAAGGGGATATTCATCTTTCCGCAGGGGAATGATTCCATAACAATGACTCCACCATGCCACCAAAGAATCATATTCCTAAAAATCCTTCTAAAGGTTTTAATGCCTCACCCAAAGGGCCTAGTCCTCCAAATTCACCCATCCCTCATAATTATTCATCTACCTCTCCTATCCCTCCATCCTCACATGCTATTTCCACATCTCCGATTTCACCCATACCTACCTTTCCAAGCGTTACTTGGAGCCTACAAACCAAAGAGGAACACAAACCTTTGGACATAACAAAAATCCTTGGATCCCCTAATAAGCTCCCAAATGAATTCAAAGAGTGGCTACCTATATTTTCAGGAGAAGAACTCACTGCACCTGAAGATCACTTGTATCTTTTCTTGTGTAGTCTACAATCCTATGACCAACATGAGGATATCTTGATGAAAATTTTCACTTAAACTTTTGTTGGAAGGGAAAAGAATTGGTTTGATGATATTTCCCTAGGAAAAATCACAAATTGGAACCTATTTCAAGAACTTTTCACCAAAATATTTGGAAAAAAGAGAGATTACCAAAACTTGTATAATCAGCTCCACAATTGAAAAAGAAAGTCAAGGGAGGATATAAAGGATTTCAATGATAGGTTTAACACCCTTATAAGATGTTTTCCTCATGATTTAATACCTTCCAAAGTTACCATTCGCAAGTCCTATATATCAACTATGAAAGATCATAAAAAAGAAATCGGTCATAATTTTTTTTACTTGAGAGGTATTAATTCCCATAAATCCAATAAAAAATATTTGAATATTATGATTATATAATTTTATACTTTAAGAAAATATTCTATTTTAAAATAATATAAAAAATAATTTATTTTTTTAATTTTAATTTTAATTTAATTATTTATAAAATATA
>SNQJ01S0225587.1:0-14679 GCA_010110895.2 Picea sitchensis
AAATAAATTATTTAAATAATAAATTTAATGGAGAAATTAGAAGTGGGTTAACCCTAAAATAAGGAAAGTGGGCAAAGTGACTTAGAAGATGTTTTTAAGGAAGCTACTTGGAGAGTATAAATAAGAGGCAAGGATCTCTCGTTCTAGAAAACACTTGAGCGTATTGAATATCTATAGGTGTCTGAGGTAACCAAAGGATATCCACCTGAATTTTTGAGGGAAGGTGAAGAAAAGAAGGCCGAAATTCAAGGAAGGATAAATTCTTTTGATGGTGCTTTCTAAGGTATGTTATTTACATGTCATCTCACCATTTTCGCAATAACTTTTTTCTAGAATGATTCAGAACTTGAAATTGCTACTCCATTGAGGAAACATATCCAAATATTTGTGGTAAAAAAATCGTCTCGTGGTTCATTTTATTTTTGGATTTACACTTCGTGGAAAATAGGGTTTGTGGCTAGTCCTGAAACTAGTCTAAAACAGGTGTTTCAGGTAAAAACATCATAACTTCTTCATAACAAATCAAAATTCAGTAAGACCAAATTTTTTGGTTAGAGTACAGTCTTTAGTATGTTGGGTAACATTTTCAGAGCGATTCAACAAACACTGTGTTCGGGGAACGCTCTACAAGGTCGCTCTCTAGAATATGCCAAAATTCAGCAAGGTATGCCATTTTTTCTATAACTCCTTTTTTGAGAGGTTCCAAGTAGTGAAACTTGGAGGAATTACATAAAACACACTGAAGAACATTGTGTATCAGTTTCAGATCTTTATTCATTACAAGTACAAAGTTATGATTATTTCAATTTAGGGTTGTTGACTAATCCAAAACTAGTCATGTGAGACTAAAGAAAAGTTTGATGAAAATGCTAGTCTCTTGTTGTTAAAGTTAAGGAAGGTTTGCAGGTATGTGATTATATACACTAGTTCTATTACAGAGTTACAAATAATATTTGGATGATGAAATTGATGAGGGCATTTGGTTGAGGTACATGTCGGGTACATAGTTGAGACAAGTNATGAGGTGTATAGTTGATGATGTTAGTACATATTGATGATTCATAGTTGATGAGTAGTTGATACATGATTGGTACATACTTGGTACATGGTTGGAGGCACTTGTTAGTACTATTGTTGACACATGTTTTATGGATGATGTAGCATACATGTATTATTAGAAGAACATATTGATCTTGGTAATGATTATGAGTTGTTGTGTTATGCTTGGTTGATGCACATCTTTGAGAGTTGTCTTGGTGATTGATATTGGTGAGTAGATCTGATTTTGTTGATAATATTGATGAGACAGGTTGTTTGGAAAAGTTGTTGTGACAGGTTATTTGTATAGGTTTGGTGCATGGTTGATGCATTTGTTCATGGTACAGGTTGAGGTACAGGTTGGTGCATGGTTGATGCACTTTTTTATGGTGTAGGTTGATTACAGATTGTTTGGTACAGTTTGGTGCATGGTTGATGCACTTGTTTATGGTATAGGTTGAGGTACAGGTTGATGCATGGTTGATGCATGGTTCAGGTTATTGGTACAAGTTATTTGGTGCAGGTTGATTGGTACAGGTTTACAGCAGTATATATCACAGTGATAGTGTGACAGTGGTTCCATCATTCTACTTATACATCAAGGTGGTTGGATGGGGAAAGGACAAGTGGCTATAGCCGGAGAACATAGGGGGTTGTAGCCTCCTTGTGGTTGTAGCCAAAGAATTGGGGAGTTGGAGCTTCCCTTAGTTTGTAGCCTGAGAAACTAGGGGGTTGGGGCCTCCTTCCAATTGCAGCTGGAAAACAAAGGAAGTTGGTGCTTCCAATGAATGTAATTCTTCAAGACATATAAGAAAAATCATTATGTGGTTTTCTCCTGCTTTGGATTTCCATGTAAAACACTGGTGTATTGTGTATGTGTATGATTGTTCATTTGTTCATTGCTTATTTACTTTGCAGTTATTGGATGATAGTGATACATTGATATAAAACTTGGATTATATGGTTAAAAAGGATTAAATTGCTCTATTACTGATTCACTCTCCCCCCCCTCTCAGTAATCCAACAAGTACCATAACACAAATTCCTTCATTCATTTTTATCTACAAGAGTAATGATGAATATATCTAACTAAGTCTTAAACAAGTAGGGTTTTAGTGGGAATACTACCTATACCTCGACATGATCTTAATATGAACTATAATAATACATAACAATGAAAATTTATATAAAATATAAAATTAATTATAAAAAATTATTCAATAAAAGTACTACAAATATAAATCACCACATAAATACAATTATGTGTGTGTGTGTGTGTAATGATGTTGATGATGATGATTAACATCCACTAAGACCGAATTGGTCTATCAAACCTTAAGAGGGTAAGTGATTACTTATGATTCTTTAGAATTTTGTTTATGTGCTTGAAAAACATTAAGAGAAGCTTTTCAATATCACCATACTTTTGTTGAGTTAAGAGGTTAGGAAGGTTGGTAGTGTGACAAATATTTTGAAAATGAGATTGAATATGGATATAGGCTGGACAATCTAAGAGAAAGTGTTTTTCATCTTCAAACTTCTTAATGTCACAAAGGTGACGCACTCATTCATCCGATGGAATTTTAGGAATTGACCAATGCCCAATTTCACTATGGAGCTCGTGAGAATTTGTTCTTATCTTAGCAATGTTTTTTTTTTTTCTTTACACTTGGAAAAACAGATAAATAATTTTGATCTTCTAGATTAGGGTTGATTATATCTTTATAATTCCTTAATTTTTTTTTCCTCGAACTCTTTATCACACCACATTTTCTCCTTAAATTTTGATTTGACTTTTTTTTAATAGTATCTTTATTCTACAAAATGGTGTCTTCCATGATTCCCCAATAGTTTAGCCAAGACTGGGCATCTTTATGCCATCCTCTCTTGAGTCGATGGTGGTTATGACTCGATTTTGAAGCAATTTTAGGTAGCCTCTTATCTTCCATGTTGTTTAACTTGTTATTATACATTAGGTATCTAGTCATAGCCATGCTCTCAATGGGTGAGAGGCTTGTTTCTAGGAAGAGGATGGGATAGGGCGTATTTCCTTTAATTTTGAGATTATAGGTTATAAAATTCTTTTGTATTTACTCCATATTTGTCTAGGATTCACGAGAGATACTACAGCCCCAAACTTCACATCCATAAAGAATAACAGGTGTAACAAGAGTCTCAAAGAGGATTTTCTTCTTATCCCAACTCCAAAGATCAACTGATTTACAATTGTTTTCAAGCCCATAATAAGCTTTCCATCCCCCAATAATCCTTTTCTCAATGCTATAATTCCAATTGAGTTTGTGATGAATATGAATTCCAAGATATTTGTATGAATTCACGTCATCCAAGTTGTTGTTTTCATATACGAAGGTATCATAAGGGATATTATTGGATTTAATAATCATGACCTTAGTATTATCAGTATTAACACTCATACCCATATTGGAGAAAAAATCCTTGAGGATTCTTAGTTGGTTTTCAATATCATGGGGACTCCTTGCCATAAGAATGATATCATCGGAATAAATAAGAATATTGATGACTATACCAGTGAGAGTAGGGCCGACGCAACCTGCTTTTTCCAAGCAATCTTCTAACTTATCATTGTATATGCCAAAAACGGTAGGGGACAAGGAACAACCTTGTTTGACTCTGATATTGCAATTAATCTCTTTTGACAAGCCCTTAGTGTTTTTAAACTTAGCAATAACGTTCTCATAAATCTTTATTGTAGCAGCCCTCAACTCAAGAGACACTTTTATCTCTTCCAACCTATTCCAAAGGTTTTTCCCAAGAACCATGTCAAAAGTTTTTCTAAAGTCAACAAAACAAAAAAAAAGATTGGTTTTAGTATTGTAGAACTCCTCTACAATGATCCTAAAGGTAACAAGATGGTCACAGTTGAATTATATCTCCTAAACTCGACCTGGCCTTTAGCTCTTTTAACCTGACTTTCTAGCCAAAGGATAATCTCCTTTTCCAAAATAATTCCATAAATCTTGGCTAAAATCGGGCTAGTCATAATGGTCCTATAATTATAGGGAATGTTTTTATCCCCATTTTAAAAAATAGGAACAATGAGGCTTTGTGTCCAAGGTTTAGGGAATCCCTGCTTGACTACAAAATTGAAGAGCTTGTGTATGTGAGGGATAAGTATTGGCCCTCCGATTTAAAAATTTCATCTTGGTAGCCTTCAATGTCCTTAGCTTTCCCATTTGCAAGTCGCTTAACCATGAACTCTATGTAATCTAAGGAAAAAACCTCTTCCTTTGTAGGGACAATAGGAATGGTGTCCATGGAATTAGGGAACTCGTAAAGACTTTTAAGGTAGGAAATCCAGTCCCTTAAGGGAATCCTATTATTTTCTTTAGTATTGTGTTTTAGAATTTGGCTCCAGAACTTCTTAGGATCCATCTTATATAGTTGTGAAAGTTTCTCTTGCCTTTTATTGGTATAGTATATTTTTTTCCTTTTAATTAGGGCTTTGTACGTATTGATATTATCAAGTTTTAAGGACTCATTAGAAGCATCCCTAATGGATTTCCTAGCAATTTTATATTCTTTATCATACCAAGGGTTGTTCGTTCTATTATTCTTTTTATAGGACACCTCGAAAGAGAACTTATTAATAGAAGTGGAAAGACAGTTGTAAAATTATGACATAGTTCTTCAATGTTGTCCTTATAAGTTAGGAGATTTAATTTACTATTTAAATCCTTTAAGAAAATGTCAACTTTACTTTTGTCAAAGCACAAATTCCTTTGATTATCAGAATTATCTTCAATGGTGCTCCTATGCATGGAAAAGTTTAGATTTAGGGTTAAAGGTTTATGATCAGAGTCATGCTCATGGTCATTTAAAAGGTCAAAAGTTGTTATTTGGTTGGAAACGGAGATATCATATATCACATAATATACAACACTACTACCTAGCCCATGAATACAAGTCATCTGGTTGGAGTTTGGTCATTTCATTACTCCATTGTAAATTATTAGGTCTTGAGAGCTGCAGAGCTGGACCAACTTAGTACCGAACAAATTCTCAATTAGGTCTTTGGAGCTTCTTTTGTAGCTATTAGATAAAACAAGGTCCTCATCTAGCCATAAAGGTTTATGGTTGGAGTCATTACTTAAAAGAGTAGCTTGTTTAGTTGTAGTATTAGCATTAAAGTATCCTATGAGGAGGATATTACCTTCATTTTTCAAACTATAAATATCTTTTTATAAATTATTATAGGGACAATTATTATCTAGATTGTTTTTCTTATAAAAAGAAGAATTAATAGGTGCAAAATAACAAATTTCTATATACATCTTCTTAGCATTGGTGTCTGAAATTTCTGTCCAAATGTACTGATTAAGAGGGTCAATCGTATGAAGTTGAATGTGAGGAGAAATTATCTTTCTAATATAACAAGCTATTCCTCTTATCCCTCTACGGTGGGATTTTGTGTTCCATGTTGTTGGCACAGGGGCAGACCTAGGGTTTAACGCTTCAACAACGCACCAAGAAAACCCTAACTATCGACCCTTTCGACAACACCTGCGAAGCAGATGAAGTCTCACCCGAGGTAGAGGCAGGGAGGTTGCAAGACTCGGGTGTCTGCAACCTATCTGGGACATAGATCTCTGATCAGAATACTTGACAAAACACTTAGAAATTAAAATTCATTAGACTTTAACCCTTATTCACATCGCAAGTCAAACCTTGATTACATAACAGTGCAGTATTAATCAAGATCTAAGTACATCTAATCATTTAGCACATAGCATTAGAACAGATCTAGAATTCATTCATATCATAAAGAACTAAGCATCATTGGATCTACCTATCATGCATCTTCATCAAGAAAATAAGTACATAAACACCATAAACAACATAGCACAAAGCACATCGAAATAGGATATATGTGGTTCACCCCAGTGTGGGGCTACATCCACCAACTCTTCTTCTCTTGTTTATTAGTATCTTCAATACCTCCTTACAATCACCAAGCCACAAATCCAACTCCGCATAGGACAGGATATCTGTGTGCACCTCGTCGGATCCTCCTTCCCTGAGTTATATAAAAGAACAAATTTTGTGCACAAAGTACTTACAAAATGCTTGCACTTAGCTCTGCAAGCCTTAACTTATCTTCTTTCACATAGCTAATATTAGCACTAAGCCATCGACTTTCTAGGTCTACTTCTTACATCGCCTAGCTACTTATGTATACATTAAAAAAAAGGGGCCTCAGCATGGGTGAACCCATGGGTCGACATCACATACCCATTACATAAACCCTAAAACCCAAAAATCCCACAAAAAGGGCGAGATCCCGCGATCTCTGCTTCACCTGGGCACTCCATCTTTGACCATCTTGTCGAAGTCCCAAAAATGGTCAAACACAACCAATGTTTCCACAAAACTTGGTCAAGGGCCAACAGGACCCCAACACTCACCTGTGACTCGTCCTGAGTCAATCTGATATGGGCAACATCGCTTCGNGTGACCACCTGTTCCAGATGTGATCCTTGTCCCTCGATTTCTTCAAAGAGGGTACAGGCTTCGTCATGCACCGGCTAGAATCGTTGTGTCGCCTCCATCACTCTACTCTGGATAGCAGTGACTTGCTAATGAACTACACGTTGCTCCTGCAATCTCTTCATATTCTCAATGGCCATAAGTTTCTTCAGTTGTGCTTGCATGGTCAATGTCTGTTGCTTCACCTCCTGGATTTGTGCCTCCAATATCCTCAGTTTTGGTTCTTCTGCAAGGTGCTCATAAGCCTGTGCACTTCGGTTACTTAATTGCTTATATTCTAAAGACAACACCTTGATTCTTTCTACTACGCTCCTGGCATTTTCATCCCTTTGATCTCGCACTTCTTGTGGAGTTCTCAACACTGCTTGCAGTTCTAACTCTGCTACTCTTTCTTGAAGCTATTGAATGGCCTCAGCGAGCTTCCCCACTTGACTCTCATTTGTCTCTTCTTCCATCTGAGCCAATCCTGGCATAGACCGAAGTGCTCTAGTGACTACTTCTCTAACCCCAACCTACTCTGCGAGCAACTGGTCATTTTCTCTCTAGATCTGCTCTCTATCCTAAGAAAACTTTGCTCTAAAGTCATCTTTCTCTTGTTGCATAACCCGACGTTTTTCTAAGGCTTCCTCCTTTTCTTTCTTCAAGGCCTCTATGGCTTGCTCTTTGTATTCCTATACTCGACGAAGGTGAGCTTTTGTAGCATTTTATATCCTTCATAGTTGAGTGGGATCATCCCCCAACTCTACATCTTTTGATGATGATGGCACAGTAGACACTTCGCGACTCAAATAGAGAGCTTGTTGTACCCCCTTCAACTCCGCCTCGATTATTTCATACATTATCTCCTTCTTTGCTTCTTTTCACTACAAAATATCCTCTGAAGCATCTTCTATAGATGCAATGATGAGGTCAATATCACCTAATGTGAGTACATTCCATGACTGAGACTTATTGTCTCGGGATTTCTTCTGCGCTGAGGATTTCTTCGGAGAAACCTTTCATTTTTTCGATGTATCGGCCTCTGTAAGGGGCTCTTTCAGTGATGTCACTTCACCCTCTTCTTTCTTGTCTTCTTCCCCTCCCTCTTCTTGGTTTACTTCATCACCTCATCCTCCTCCAAGTGAGTCAGGCGCAGTTTCCTCCGATGCATTGTTTATCTCCTGAACTTCTTCCTTCTTTTTATTTTTCTTAGCATTGATCGGTCCATCACACTCAGTCCTAGTGACCACATGACTTCCGATGAGGTCGGGGTCGAAGAGTTCTGCATCTCCAACTGGTACAAGGAATTATGCAGGTCATTCCTTGGTTATCTCCTCCATATCTTCCTCAGTCAATTTATAGTAAGACTACAACTCCTCCTTGTTTTCGTCCCCATGCACGGTGATATATATGAAGTGTTGGTCTGCGTGGAACTTCACGAGTGGCATGAACCGATGGAGTGTATTCGGGATCATTCAGGGAAAGGATTCAATGGCGTGTGTGAGTTGTAGGTAATAGGTGTGGAAGACAACATTCGACTGCCACTACTTCACCATATCGCTTGTATACCACAAGGTGGTGAACCTCAAGGCATGTGGTTCTGATGGCTCGACTTCTGGGAATGTCACTCCCTCCGGCATCTCCCAAGTGAAATTTGTTATGAGAATGAGTAACCAACTGAAGTGGAATTCATAGCCTTGGTCCATTCTCCAACTCATGATGAGGTAGATCAACCAGTTCATCTGCATCCCTTCAACGCACTTCCCTACGAGGTTGACTACAAACCCCATGACTGTCGTCGGTCTATTCTTCCTAACGAGCTTGCCAACGATCAATTGAAAAGATAGGCGCACTACACCATCTTGGATGGAGGCTACCTTGTAGCCTCGCTTCCCCTTCTCCACATTGTCGTAGGTTTACTTTATATGTCGTGCCACGGAGCGATCTGAAGCCTTCCCAAGATAGAACTGGTGAGGGTCTGGTCCCTGCACGCTCAATCCAATGATCATGTGGATCAACGTTGGATCCACAGTCACGCACCTGTCTACCAGAGATAACCTCCATGGTAGCATGACAGGAGGATTTTAACTCATGCGTTAACCTCCTGATGTTTGTCGAAGTGGGATATCTTCATGACGTTGAGGATGGTGGACCTTAAGATCTCCTTGATCCACGGTTGGGGAACTATCTTCAGCTTCTTCCTAGACGTCTTCGTCAGGTAGCGATGGGGTGCGAGCATCACATAATTATTTATGTCTCATATCTTAAAGTCGTTGATCTTAAGATCAGGGATCAGTCCTAGTTGCGGTCCAACTACTTGTATCCCCTTTGGGTGGTATGCAGTGATGAGAATGTACTCAAAGTCACGTGGGACGTTGTCATGACTAACCATGCCAGCTAGAGGTGGGATGTAGTCGGGCAGGACCGACGGGATCAGCTTCGTGTTCGCCCAGATCGACGGTGCTTGCTTCTCTTCTCTATCGTAGTTTGGGATGGCCCAGATCGACGTCCAGTTGAGGGGGATGCTTGAAATCCTCGCGTCGAGGAGGTTTGTACTCCTGCAGACATAACTTTCTCAGCCATAAGGTCTATTAGGATCTCCTCCACATACTTCTCTACTGCACTACGTTTGCCCGACATACACGCTCGTGGTCAAATATCTCGGGTAGGTGAACAAACACTTAAGGTAAGAAAAATGGGTGGCGAGGTCTCAAAATCACAGTGCGATAGCAATCAGTTCTTTACTCGCTCAGATAATCACAATTTGAAAAAGTGTCCCAGGTGAGGAATTCGACAAATTAAATAAACAATTTTGTAACGGGTTCCTCCAATAGGTTGAGAAGCCTCAATCAATACTATTCCATCCATTATGGCGTGGTCCCAACGGTCCAATGGTGATATTTTCCGCAATAATTTCTTTTATAACCATTCTCGAGTGTCATTCTAACTGTCGGGACGCCTCCAATGGTCATATAGCTTCGCCAAGTCGAAGTTCTCTTCTGTGTTTTTCTGTTATTCCGTCGAGGTTCAAGTTCTGCAAGCCTTCCTTCTACAAAGTCCTCTCTGGAGCTCCCTGAAATTTTTCTAACTTTGCTTTCTTCTTATTGATATTTTTGGCCTTCTTCCCTGTGATCTGAGTCTCTAGATTCCTCTTCCCATTTTTATTCTTATCTTCTCTTAGCATAGTAACTTTGCATTGTTGATGTTCTCTCAAAAGTTTCACATGCAATATCTCTTCTCTTACTACTTCTGGGGTAGGTTCTCTTCTCTCCTTCCTAGATAGGTTCTTTAATCCTTCTTGTGTTCTTTCAACTTCGACAGCTAAGTCTCTAGCCCTCTGATGCTTCGAATTGTCCTCCTGTTCTTGTACTAGTCGCTCTATTTTCTCGGTCATGAAGTCACTTAATTATTTATTTTTATGTTCTGTGACTTCCTCTTCCGCTTTCCTCCAGATATGATCTTCTTCAATCCAAGTTTTTCCTAGCAAAAGTGCAAAATGAGTGTTGTTCTCAACAAACTTAATGATCTCAAATTATTCTTTAGTCGATGTTCCATGGGAAATCATAGGTACATGAGTAATTCTTCCACATAGGGTTATCATCTTTCCTTTAAACAAGCCTATCCCTCCCAATGAAGGAACCATAGCCGGATTTCCCAAAATTTCCCAAGTGCTTTCTGCCATGATATTCACCTGTGTTTCTTCATCTAGAACACAGTCAATGTCGAAGTCTCCTATTCTTGTTTCTATGCACTCCTTCTCTTTTAAGATTTCTGGTAAACTCATGTCTCTGTGATTATTCAATGTTTCTTTCAGCTATAATAACATATTCTATGATTCTTTATGGTTCTCTAGCATATCCTTGGTTTCTTGACCTTCTTCATGGTTTTCTTGTCTCGGGTTCATCTTTTCAACTTTAGAAATCATTCTAGGGCAATCCAAAACCTCATGACCAACAACTTTAAAACAAAGACAAATAGGACCTATGCCAGGGAATTCTTTAGCAAGATGTCCCGATCTTCTGCAGTTATAACACAGTGTCAATCCTCTCTTTCTCTTAAAAAATCCCCAACCTTTCCTATACTATCGCAGTGATGGACCTGCAATCTGCAAAAATTCTTTCTAGGGTCTTGCATCCACTTGTTAGTCCAAAAAATCTTTCTATGCATAGGAATAACATATCTTTCACTATCTCTATCATATATATTCATATCAAATCTTCTTTCTTCTAGTTGTGCCCTAGTTTTAATACTGGGACCAAATCTATCAAACATACCTAGATCCATACTTCCGAAGAAAAAATTTCCACTTATCTTACCTTTAACAGAGCACAAAGATTTAATATCTTACCTCTTTCTTTAGATCGACTTCCTTCTCTTAGCACAGAGCTTCACAAATCAAGTAGAGTACTTCACACTACAACAACAGATCTATGCATAGATATTTCTCTTTCCTTCAATTCCCAGCAATCACAGTTTCGGTCCTAGCAATGGAACCATTTTTTGGCACAGGGGTAGACCCAGGGTTCAACGCTTCAACAACGCACCAAAAAATCCCTAACTATCATCCCTTTCGGAAACAATTGCGATGTAGATGAAGTCTCACCCGAGGTAGAGGCATGGGGGGTTGTAGGACTCGGGTGTCTGCAACCTAGCTAGGAAACAGATATGTGATCAAAATACTTAACAAAGAACTTAGCAATTAACATTCATTAGTATTTAACTCTTATTCACATCGCAGGTCAAACCCTAATTACAAAACAATGCAGTATTAATCAAGATCTAAGTGCATCTAATCATTTATCACATAGCATTAGAATATATCTAGTATTCATTCGTATCATAAAGCACTAAGCATCATTGGATCTACCTATCATGCATCTAGATCAATTAAATAAGTACATAAACAACATAAACAACATAGCACAAAGCACATCGACACAGGATATACGTGGTTCACCCCAGTGTGGGGATACATCCACCAACTCTTCTTCTCTTCTTTATTAGTCTCTTCAATATCTCCTTACAAGCACCAAGCCACAAAGCCAACTCCGCATAGGACAGGAGATCTGTGTGCACCTTGTCGGATCCTCCTTCCCCAAGTTAGATCAAAGAACAAAGCCTTACATAGTCTGTGCACAAAGTAATTACAAAACGCTTGCACTTAGCTCTGCAAGCCTTAACTCATCTTCTTGCACATAGCTAATTTTATCACTAATCCATCGGCTTTCTAGGTCTACTTCTTACATCGCCTAGCTACTTATTTATACATTAAAAAAAGGGCCTAATCATGGGTGAACCCATGGGCTGACATCCCATACTCATTACATAAACCCTAAAACCCAAAAAGCCCACAAAAAGGGAGAGATCCCGCGATCTTCGCTTCGCTTGGGCACTCCATCTTCGACCAACCTGTCGAAGTCCCAAAAATGGTCAAACACGACCAATGTTTCCACAAAACTTGGTCGAGGGCCAACACATGCCGACCATAAGACAAATCCTTCCATGTTAGGGACCTTAGACTCATCATGCACCCATGTTTCAACTAGAAATATAATATCAATACCACTCAGGATCCAACTTATCATAGGACCTTTGTGCCATGGAAAATCACGACAATTCCAAAAAAGGATCTCGAATGTCCCAAATTCCTATTTATTATTATCCTTCTGGTCTCTATCCCTAACAATAATTTTTCGATTTCTAATTATTTCCCATTTTCCTTCTTTCCTGTAACATCCCACTCTTGCGCTCACCTGATGCGACTTTTTCTTTGAGGGTACTTGCGTACAAGTGATCTGGTTCATTATATGATTGATCGTTTCTCTTATGGATTAGGATGATGTTGTGGATATGATTATATGTTATTTGATTATATATGTGTCGATGAGTGCTACTGATTGTTTTCTCCTGAGTGTGTAGGACTCTTGACAGACTGGGGATGTTGATGGCATCGATGGACCTCCTTGGACTCCAGATCGAGTCAAGGAGTGGACTGTTTATGGTTTGCGTATTTCAATTATTTTCATATGTGACATATAACTGGTATATTATGATGTTGTATATAGATCGCTGACATATTTGTTGATGGATGCAGGCTGACGATAGCTTGATAATCAGACTCATATTTGGAGTAAATGGGTCACACATGACAACCATAAATATTGAGAGAGAGGTGTGGCAGCAACCCTGCCACAACCTACTAGCACTCATGTCATGGCTCGAACTGTAGGTTAACTATTACCTAGTTCGAGAGATCCACGATGTCGTGAGGGCAGACTATCACAGTAAATCACGATGATTCTAAGGGGCACACAAAAAGGAAGGGTCCTTATTCCTTAGAATCCCTTAGTCTCTCACAAGGTCACCTGACGGAGTATTGACTCCAGGGGTTTGATGTCTACCAAAATTAGTCAAAAGGCAAGTGGCACCCTTGGAACATGTAGTGTGTCTTGAAGGGCATGTCGTGTAAATAAAACATGAATGTAGGTGAGTGGCACCCTTGGAGCATGTAGTGTGTCTTGAAGGACACATCGTGATCTTAACACTAGCAAGTTAATGAACTTAGTACCTAGAAAACTGTGTCTCCTTAAGGCTTGGTCAGTCTTAAAAAGAATGATTGCATAAGTAAAGATTAATAATTATAATTTTTCCCTTAAAAAAAATTTCTTTTGAGCCTAAAGAATTTAAAGCCTAGGTCTAAATAGTTCTGGAGAACTAAAATTTAATTAAGCAAATAATAAAGGGGGGGATGAATAAAATTCAAACATAATAATTAAATAATTTTTTTATAGAGGAGTAAAATATTTAAAAGATTAATTGATTGGCTAAGTACAAACTTGCTAATTCAGAACTTAGACCAAAAAGGGGAGACTTAAAGAAAAAGGGGAATGTAGAACATAGAAGGGAATCTAGCCTAGAGAACTTTCTAAATTCAAACTCAACTAAGGTTTAAGAAATGCATCAATCATTAAAAAGGAATGTAAGGGAATAAAGGGACATCGATGAGTGTTTTTAGGAACTCTTTTAGGTGGGTAAGGGAATTTGTCCATTTAAATTAAATAATTAAATTAATTTCTGGTGCAACTAAGGGATCAGGTGACATGTGTATGGGGGAGGTTTTTCCTAATTAATTTTTAATAAAAAGAATTTAATGTGGGTTTTGGAAACAAGTCACTAAGAAAAATCTATAAAAGGAATGGCGGAGGAGGATAATAGATTACGTCTGGTAGGTGTAAGGTTACTCTCCTGACATTTTTCTTGTGGGAGTTGGGATGCCCAACTCGGATAGAGAGTGGTAGCTCGACCTTGCGAGGTGAGTTGGGAGATAGATTTCTCTGGTTTGTGTGCGTGGCCCATTTGCGGCTCAGAGGGATCAGGGGGAAGAAGATACCAAAATTCATTGAAATGTATCGTCAAACAATTTTGCAAGCAATTTAGCATCCAATTTAGTTTGGTACAGTTTGGTATCTTCACAGCAATATCGATGTAAATATCTGCTTGTTGATCTTAAATTAAGAATTATATGCCAGAAAAAATGTCCCTGTGCCTAGAACCAAATCTTCAACATCATATGATTTGTTCTCTAAACCTAGGCACGCAGTATTGTCGTTCTAATTCTTATTTGTCGTTCTAATTCTTATTTTGAGTTGTCGTCTAATTGATTGACGAAAGGTGCATTGATTTTCTTTCAAGCTTGTAGTATAGTGTTCCATCTAGATGTTGGGTGTTAGTTGACCTGTGTTTTGTGGAGGGAACCCACATGTTTTCAACCAATTCTCCCTGCGTTGACTTGTGAATTTATCTTCCAACCATTTCTAAACTCTTTGTTTTCTTTTTTGATTTCCCAGCACGGAGAAATCACCATGCATTCCAACAGACAAACCTGTGATCTACCTCTACCATTAATTTTGGTAGGAGAATTTCTTTTTAAAGAGTGAATTAGACCCCGGGCGAATTCCTTTAAGAGATTTTTGATGGTAGGCTTACCTCAGAAAATTTTTACAGTAACCTTTGTGTTTGGAAGCACAACGTTCCCAGTTTTGATAACACTTCACCTCTATGAAATTTTGGATGCGCAGCTCGTCCACCAAGTGGTTTATGTTAAATATATTGTACCCTCAACAGTATGACCGTACA
>SNQJ01S0225588.1:320-10490 GCA_010110895.2 Picea sitchensis
CACGATGTCGAGGATTTTCAGTCCAAGAAACCTGACTCCTCCAAGTCCCGAAACTTGACTAGGGAACTAGCAAGCACTATCCCTCTCTCCTATGCACACGATGTGACCTTCCTCTAGGAACTGGGTCTCATCTCCCAAATATTTCAGGACTTTGCGATTCATGAAGTTGAAAGACTTCTCACCGCAGATCTTTCGATCCTCGAAACCCCGAAATTCTCCCACGAAGGATCAAAGGCTCCTAGCGCTCCAAGATCCGACAGTTGTGATCGAATCACGATTTCGTGATTCATGAGTTATAACAACTCTGCCCTTTGATCTTCTCCAGTAGAGAGTCAACAAAATGTTGATCTCTCGTCACATGTCCTTCGATGATGGACGGCTAGGATTGTTTTGTCTCCCATCTCACCGAGTATATACTCTTGTCTCCATCTCCATTTTCCCAGTGCCCAATCCTCTGATGTGTGTGGATCTCTGCCATGTGTCACCCTTGATCCAACGGTCCAGAATGATTTCAGGAATTCTCCTTTCACGATTTTTCTCCTCTACTCCTTTCAAATTTCCCGATGTCTGATTCCACAAACACCCCAGATATGCTACCACCTGTCACCTCTGATGATGGATGGTTCCGATCGTTTCAGAACTTCTCTTGTGCACCTTCCTCCGGATCCAACAATTGTTGGTCCTCTGTGCTCAGATTTGATAGTTCATATCTTATATACTCCAATGCGCATTCTTTATTGTCTAAACATTGGCTCCAGTGGTCCAGATTCGCTCCTCTACAGTTGATCTAATGGATATCAATGCTCGTCCTCCTGAGCTTGCGCTTCTCCCCAGTCTTGGAATATTTCGACGCTTCGAAGGTCTCAGCCTTCGATATCCTTCCTGCGAGCCCTGTGATTTTGGGTCTCAACTTTTGTTATCCCTCCTAAGATTTTCGAATTGAATCAAATCTAAGGGGCTCGACCCTCTGCTTCCTTAGAAGACTTTTGGTGATCCTCCTGGCACNCTATGCACACTCCTTGTGCTCTGACTATCCTTCAGATGGTTTTCTATCAACACTTCATCTGAGTGTTGGCATGGTGCACTCATCGCACACGTCTTCCTCCAGAGTGTTCAACAACCCTATTCCTTTCTCTCCTTGAAAGGATATGCGTGCCCTCCTGGCAACTTCTTCTGAAGAACACCTTGTTGAGCCTATAGAGTGTTCAAAAACTCTGTAAGTGTCTTCTTCCCTTGACACTCCCCTTATCTCTGAACTTGAAATAGAGTTTTTCTTGTGCACTCTTTTCACTCACTCAATGCCCTCCTGGTAGAGCTTCATAGAATCCTCAACAATTATGTCTCTTTGTGCTTCCTCTGCATAGTCTTACCTCCAAGGTGTTCAACAACCTTGAGGCTTCTCCCTTGAGTTAATGATTCTTCTAGTCCACCCTCCTCGCACATTCTCGTTTGAATTCAACACAGAACTTCGATGTGCACTCTTGCACTAGCTCACATGAAGCCACAAACACTCTGTCATGCAACCTCTTACATGAAGCCACAAAGAACCCAGACCGAAATCATAAAACTTACAGACAACAAATTTTGTCTATCCCTGCAGATGGAACCTATCACATATATCTACAGCATAAATGAACACACACACGACATTCACAATAGACATGGAAACACACAAATAACCATGTGCAGGAAAAAATTATCTCTTCATTAACATAAATGTTTGGTTACAATGTGTACAAAGCTCTGACTGATACAGAATCTTGGCTCTCTCTCCCTATCCTATTCTCATTTGTTCTTACTAATGAAAATAAGAAAACAAAAGTATTTTTCAAAGAGGGGCTCCTCGAGCTCTTCCCTCCAAGCTACCTATTATCATTAATTACATTCAATGGCCACCTAGATCCAAATCAGATCTAGATCTTCAGCCTGTCATCCATTAAAGGTGACTCTATATACAACCTGTGCAAAAGCATGGCTTTGACTCTTCCAGCCTTACAATCATTTAATCACATTTTGAATTTTAAAAAATGAGAGGGTTGGCCCCTCTCCCTTCATTGAATGCACGCTTTGATGTGCTCTCTAGTTGGTGCGTTGCTGAGTTGGAGTGATGCTCCTGCATCATCTAAACTCTCTCCTAGGTTTGTGGGACCTTTCGAGGTTGTGGGAAAGAAAGAGCCTATGGCCTATCTACTAGCCTTGCCCGATTATTTGAGGTGTATGCACGATGTTTTTCATGTATTTGTTTTGAGACATTATGTTAGTGATTGTTATAACCCTAAATTGCACCAGACATGGATACCTGACATCAAGCCATCTAACTTGCTATCTTTGCAAAGTCATCACTAAACAAGCTCTTAAAAAAATCATTGTTTTGAAGGTGTATGCGCCCTGCACCACTACTACCCGCGTACACATGCCTGCTGACCCACTACAGCCCGCGTACATTCACAGAATATCACAAAAAATCAAAATTTCATTGGATACTAGTTTCCGGGCCATAACTTAACCGTTTGACTGCCCATAGCCAATTACCCCTGTTATCACTCCAAGAGTCACTCCCAGAATGCAAATGAGAGTAAGATTGGTAACAGAGAAATATAGATGGATTAAAATAGTTTGAATAGGTGAATCAACTAGAGAAGAGTAAAAAGGAGGGCGTCGGACTGCTACAAATACATTCCATTGGGAATGGAGTCATAACATCCTAAAGATCAAAGGCAATCAAGTTTCCTACCAGACAAAAGGCTTATACAAAGATGAATAGAAGAATAGAAGGTAAAAAAAGAGAATAATATCCACATAACACAGATCATTTATGTAATATAGATTAAAGGGTGCTTGAACAATAGTCTGTGATTAACAGGCAATTACCACAAATCCTTTGTAGCTCAGGAATTCATTAACCAAAGGCAAATTTTGATCTTCAAAATCTGTAAATATTACTCAAGCAAGATGACAAGATAAAATGATAACAAAGAAAACAAATTCTTATAAGAAACTCTCATGAATCTCTAATGGTAGAAATGCTAATTACAACAAGCCCTCAGGCTTACAATTGAGCAAATAAATTGTTCCTCTAGATCTCTCCTCTCTTGGATCATGAATCTAACCCCTTATCCTTAATATATCTCCTTCCTTAGATAGAAAATAGAATCCAAATAAAATTAGGAGGTCGAATCCCATCTCCTCCATTGGATTCTAAGCCTTGGATATAGGTGGCAACAATCAAAGAGACCAAAATTCAACAAACTGTTAATTTTCTGGAATTTGTTGGAAGTCATTAATAAATTGTTTCCACCTCATGCATGAGGAATTTTATGGAGCTAAATATTAGGTGCAGGTGTCCCTTGACATCTAACTGATCCTTGAAAATCCATTTGAATCCTCCTTGACAGGTGGCAACCTCCCAACAAGGTGAATATCAAAACCGTGACCGCTACAGGAAACTAGGTAGCGCCATTGTAAAACAGTTGGTAGCGCCACTTCTATGTCTAATATCTCTCAAACCATATCAAATTTTGAAACAATGAGAGAGGTGTTTGTTATTTCGAATGTTATGAACAAAAACCTCCTCCAGTTTTCAAAAATACCTTCTCAATTGTTCATAATCCAAGTTTCAAGTTAGTGACTCAAAACTGGTAAAATAACTCTGCACAATTCGTTTTCTGCCAAAATTTAGATAGAGAATTTAGGTAGCGCCTGCCTGTGTGTCTGCCTCCAATTCAGTAGCATAAATCCATGGTTATTTTTTATGCTTGGATCCTTGTGAGAGTTTTTTCGATGATTGTTCTTGACACTTGGCACCTTAACCAATCTTGTGCTAACATAGGCTTCATGGGAGATAGAGTCCTCCCTGTGAGGCTCTAAGAAATATTGTAGTTTCAGTGCCTTATCCTTTGGTCTTGTGGAGTCATGCTCTGCTGCATTGTGTTGAAGACAACATACTGACAATTTATATTACTCTACTTTCAAAAAAAAATCAAACACACCTGCTCTTGATGGAGCTTATTTATGTACAAAACCTAAGCTAACCGACTTTTACAATGGGCTAGGTGAAGGAAAACTTCCACCAAATCCATTCAAGCAACTTGCTAACATGAGTCTTTATAATGCCAATGATTGACAGCAGACAAGAGGAATATGACAATGGTTTGAAAACATTTCCTATATCTCCTCTGACTGTTGCTGACACAATAAATTTTACAGGTTCCAAAACATTTGAGAAATACAACTCCATATACACCCCTACAGGGTCATGAAAATGGTGACAAAACACATGGGACTGATAACATATTTATTTTTCCCCTTCAAGTTTCTTACTGTAAACTGTGGGTACAAGTGGAAGAAGGATTGACGTAGGTGGAGGCTGATCAAATGATGATTGTTGATTTACTTCTGGCTGTGTATAAATGATCTCTTCATGTGCCTCAACTAAGGGCTTCTCCTGGTCAAATTTTTGGGTTATGTCTTATGTGACAAGGCCAACCTCTGCATCATACTCCCTGTCTTCATAGTGATCAAATATAGGATAAGTTTGTTGTTCATCATCACTAGAATATTCATAAAAAACGGGTTTCCCTTCATACCTATGATCAACCTCTAAAACAGTAATTTCATCAAGAATATAATTGTTAAAAATATCCATTTCAGAAACAACAATAATTGTTGCTTCTAGTTGTTCATACACATGATTTTCATTTGAAACAAAGTTATGAATGTTTTCCTCTCCGAATATAGGAGTATTCTTTATGATTTCATTTGGATAGTGAATAAAATCATTTTCATCTTTATATTTGGCAGAGTAATCTAATAGATCTTGAGCACATTCTACATATCCCATACAACAATTATGACAAATACTTTCAGAGGGATAAAACATTTTGCAGTTTTCATTGAATACTCTATGGAAATCCTTCAAGGATGAAATGTTGGAAGGGGGTAATGAGAAATACCATTTACGTGCATCCCCATGCAATGAATACATGAACATTTTCATCAAAATATCTTCATGATGGATGTCAAGTTGTTGTATCAAATTATGAAATTCATGAACATGCTCAACAGGGCTGTCATCCTTACCTTCACATAATCTAGGCAGCAAATCTTTCCATTCATCAATAAGAGGCACGGGATGTGGATAATCATCTATGGATGATAAATTGAGTGGGGCAAACCTCCTATCCAGGATAGCCTTCATAGCCATTTAATTGGTCTCATTCCAGTGGATTCACCAAAAGATTCTAAACAATGGAGTCGCCATGGTGAATGTGCAGTCTTGAAGGTGTCCAGCTTTAGTCACCATCTAAAACTGGAGTTGTGCAATGTCGTTCTTCCCAGGGAGATTTTCAATCTGCTCAAATCTGTCCCCGGCAATGGCACCAATTATGTTATCACTCCAAGCGTCACTCCCAAACTGCAAATGAGAGTAAGCTTGGTAACATAGAAATATAAATGGATTAAAATAGTTTGAATATGTGGATCAACCAGAGAAGAGTGAAAGGGAGGGTGTTAGACTGCTGCAAATACATTCCATTGGGCATGGAGTCATATCATCCTACAGATCAAAGGCAATCAAGCTACCTACCAGACAAAATTCTTATGAAAATATGGATAGAAAAATAGAAGGTAAACAAAGAGAAGAATATCCACATAACAAAGATCATTTCTGTAATATATATTAAAGGGTGCTTGAACAATAATCTGTGATTAACAAGTAATTACGACAAATCCTTTGCAGCTCATGAATTCATTAACCAAAGGTAGCTTTTGATATTCAAAATCTATAAATATTACTCAAGAAATATGAAAAGATAAAAAGATAACATAGAACACAATGTCTGATAAGAAACTCTCATGAATCTCTAATGGCAGAAATGTTAATTACAACAGGCCCTCAGGATTACAATTGAGCAAATAAATTGTTCCTCTAGCTCTCTCCTCTCTTGGATCATAAATCCAACACCCTATCCTCAAAAGATATCCTTCCTTAAATAGAAAATAGCATATAAATAACCTTAGGAGGTCTAATCCCATCTCCTCTAGTGGATTCTAAGCCTTGGAGATAGGTGGCAACAATCAAAGAGACAAAAATCCAACAAACTGCTAATTTTTAGGAATTTTTTGGAAGTCATTAATAAATTGTTTCCACCTCATGCATGAGGCCTTTGATGGAGATAAATATTAGGTGAAAGTGTCTCTTTACATCTAACTGATCCTTGAGAAGCCATTTGAATCCTCCTTGACAGGTGCCAACCTCCCAACAAGGCGAATATCAAAACCGTGACCACTACAGGAAATTAGGTAGCGCCGCTGTAAAACAGTTGGTAACACCACTTCTATGTCTAATATCTCTCAAAACATACCACATTTTGAAACAATGAGAGAGGTTTTTGTTATTTGGAATTTTTTTAACAAAAACCTCCTCCAAATTTCAAAAATACATTCTCAATTGTTCATAATCCAAGTTTCAAGTTAGTGACTCAAAACTAGTAAAATAACTCTGCACAATTCATTTTCTGCCAGAATTTAGGTAGCGCCCGCCTGTGTGTCTGCGTAAAATTCGGTAGTGTAAATCCATGGGTGCTTTTGATGCTTGGAACCTTGTAAGAGTGTTGTAAATGCTTGTTATTGACACTTGGCACTTTAACCAATCTTGTGCTAACAACCCCAACCGTTACTATCCCTTTTATCCTATAAAAGAAGGGGTTGGGGTCCCATATAAAAGGGGAAGCACGAGAGAAAAGAAACTCTTCCCATTTTATCAATCCCCCCTTGCCCCAATTGCAAATCCCTTTACCTTTTCCCTAGGAGAGAACTTAAGAGGAGAAGAAGATGTGGAAGCAGTTGGTGCGTTGTGAAGAGGATCCCAAGACCGAGTTCAAGGAGCAATGTCGATCGCATATTGTAAGTGACTTTTGTGAGATTAATATAAAGAAGTACTTTTTTCGTCCCGCCAAATGACGTCTTAAACTTATATGATTTGTTTACATTTCTTTTTTATGATGTATAACCCACTAATCCANGTAAATCCATGGGTGCTTTTGATGCTTGGAACCTTGTAAGAGTGTTGTAAATGCTTGTTATTGACACTTGGCACTTTAACCAATCTTGTGCTAACAACCCCAACCGTTACTATCCCTTTTATCCTATAAAAGAAGGGGTTGGGGTCCCATATAAAAGGGGAAGCACGAGAGAAAAGAAACTCTTCCCATTTTATCAATCCCCCCTTGCCCCAATTGCAAATCCCTTTACCTTTTCCCTAGGAGAGAACTTAAGAGGAGAAGAAGATGTGGAAGCAGTTGGTGCGTTGTGAAGAGGATCCCAAGACCGAGTTCAAGGAGCAATGTCGATCGCATATTGTAAGTGACTTTTGTGAGATTAATATAAAGAAGTACTTTTTTCGTCCCGCCAAATGACGTCTTAAACTTATATGATTTGTTTACATTTCTTTTTTATGATGTATAACCCACTAATCCACATGTAGAATGCATGCTTGTAGTTTCTTGTTTGTCTTTTGGTGAATGCAGGTCAGCCTTGGGAGGTGACTTGCAGTCAGGACACAACTAAGCGCAAAGGGATCGACACCGGACTCATAGATTAAGGTATGCCTACCAGATCCCTATATCTTGTCTTTTATGTATGATTGTGGGGTAATGTCGGGATAGTTGATAAAAAGTAGGAGACTTTATACCGTTAGCTCTTCCTACATTTTATAACCCTGGTGTAGTCCATAGAGGGGTGTTCCCTCTATAGAAGAATTGGCGAACGTATTGGGGATGCCTCTAGGGTATTTGGGGATATTTCTTTTTGGGTTATTTGAATCAGTTTATTCACTGTTTTCTGAGTTTCTGTAAGCTTATGTGTCTTTAAGGGATTCTGGTCTTCCATACTGATGCAGACCCCCAACCTTTGGGCCAAGATACGCACAGGAATGATCTTCTTCGAATCCACAGAACCGAAATAGTTCTTTCGGGCCCTCACTGGAACCCCACGAATCTGATCCATAGGTCCTTCATGAAAACCCCACTGGCACAAGCAATCCACCATGCGTGAGTCTTCAACCTTCGGCCAAGCCAAGAGATGCTTTTCACATTTCACGACTTCGCAAATCTTGATGTCGAGTCTCTGACTCCTCAATCCCCAAAATGTCGAAATGTTGAAATACCGAAATGGGCTCAACAACGATCAGCCCGGCCCACATCTCGGTCCATGTGACCACTTTCTCCATGACCACAACCCTACTCCAAAGTCACGTCGTGTTTCATGACTTCGGGGTTTTTGACGTAAAGTGCCCCCGCTCCTTGTCGTTGAGATTTCCGAAATATCGAATCCCGAAATGCCGAAATGCAGAAATCTGTGACCGCAGCCCTACTCCAAGATACGTCGCGTTTCACGAATTTGGGGTTTTCAATGCAAAGTGCCTCAGCTCCTTGTACTCGGGATCGCCGAAATGCAAAAACCCTGAAACTCTGAAACCTCCAAAGTTCTGCTCCAAAGGGAGATAAATGACTGTGAGCCTCCCTTAATCCGATGGCTTTAGATCCTTTCAGGATTTCATGAGTCAAGAGTCCCTACTCTTACCCTTTGTATCCCCCAGTAGATGAAATAACGAAATGCCGAAATATCTCTATTGAGAGATCAACAACCCTTGTCCCTCTTGGACCAACAACTACGATCCAACTGGATCAATGGCCCACATCCTTTCGGGGTTTTCCCCAAAACCTTGACCGCTCGTCATGTGTCCTCCTGTGGACGGTCACGATGCTTTCAGAATTTCATGCGCTGGGACTTCCTGTCTTACGACTCTTCCTCCTCGAACTTCCGCTGTCTGAAACCCCCATGGCTTCTGGATCTCTACCATGCATCCTCTCAACGATGGACGGTCCTGATCTTTTCGTGACTTTGATGAGTCCTCTCCTTTGCATATACGAGGGTTAAACCTCGTGCACCTTCTCCTGGATCCGATGGCTATTGGTTCCCTGCACTAGATCTGACGACCTAGATCTGTTCTCCTGCACTCTCTCCTCCTGCTGCCTGGACACGAACTCAATAGTCCAGATCTCTTCCCCAGTGCCTGCATCAATGACAATTGTTCTCTCCTGAGCTCGCGCTTCTCCCTTCCTCCCTTAGAAGATTTCTTGCTCCAAAATGCCTCAGCCTTTTTCTCTGTTGCGAATCCTATATCCTTGGCTCCTGCATGTGTTCTAAGGACGTTGTCCCTCCTGGGCTTTATCGACTATGAAACCTTGACAGGTTTCTCGACTTCTGCACTCCTTTCGGTTATTGCTCTGTGCTCAAAGGCATTGTTCCTCCTAAGCTTTCTTTCTCTGAACCCTCAAAGGGTTCCCTCGAACTCTGCAACCTCTTGCAAGACCTTTGCATGAAATAGTGCTATCTCTTCTGAGCTTATCTGTGGCTCTGACCTCAAAGTGTCTCAGTCCCTTTCTCTCCTTGAAGGGTTGTAAGTGCCCTCTGTCAACTTCCTGCTCAAGCACCCCTTGCTCAACCTGCAGGGTGTTCAGTAACACTGTGAAGGTCTTCCTGTGACACTTCTCCTATCTCAGAACTCGAAAAAGTTCCTTATGTGTACACTTGCACCAACTCGATGCCCTCCTAGCAGAGTTCTCCAGAATCCTCAGTGATTTTGTCTGCTTACCGAACTCGAAATAGAGTTCCTCCTGTGCCCTCTATGCATACGCTCAATGCCCTCTTGACAGAGTTTACACAAAATCCTCAATGATTTTGTTTTCTCTGTGCCTTCCTCTGCACAGTCTTACCTCCAAGGTGTTCAGCAACCTTGAGGCTTCTCCCTGGGTCTAAGACTTCCTCTGGTGCACCCTCCTGGCACGTCTCTGTCCAAATTCCACAAAATTCAAAAGTGCACTCTATGCATTGGCTTACAGAACCCGTAGTGTTCTGTCATGCAATCTATTGCATGAAGCCACAAAGAACCAGACCTGAAATCAAAGAACCCAACAGGCAATGACTCATGTCTATAACCTGCAAATGCAAACTAGCATACATCTACAACATATCATAACACATAAATACATTCATCCATAAACACACAAAGAATCTCATGCAAGAAAAATTGCTCTTTGTATTAATATGAAATGTCTGATTACAATGTGTTCGAGCTCGGACTACAATAGAGTCTCGACTTCTTCTCTA
>SNQJ01S0225588.1:14689-26177 GCA_010110895.2 Picea sitchensis
GCATTCATGACATATCAATTCATGAATTTTTATTTTATTTTTTATTTTTTTTTCCCAAAGTTTACAAACAGTGTTTACTACCAGAGGTTCATACCTCCATTACTCAGGTTCTTTGTCCTGAGTCATACCCTTACTTGGGTATCCAAGGCATACAACTACCTTTCAAGTTTATGCATAGCACTTAAGACAATAAAATATTTCAGAAGGGGTTCCTACCAAATCCCTTCATACCTTGTGCCACATAGGCACGAATATCTTTATACCGGTTCTTGGCTGCTAGCACCCTCTTTCTATTCTCTACCTCATCAATAGTGATTTAGCGGGATTTTCACAGCCCCGTCAACAATCCTTTGACCGTAGCCTTTCCATGATCACCCTCTACTTGAGGTTGTTCATTATTGGCAACTGTCTCTCTCAACAGTTCCAATATTATTTCTTTCTAGACATGACATACACCATAGGCACATTACTCATCATGTAAATTAAAATGCAGTATCATAGCATTTAAATTAATAAAATATTTTCAGGCATGTCTAGCATATCTGTATGCACTTCATCACATTATCCTTAATGGTTTCATGAATGTAACACAATAGTTCTCAATCATTTTCACAACATTACAACCATCATCACTATGGTTTCAAATCATTTTCGTGCATCAATGTACTAGCTTTCTCATCCCATAGAAACATAATGCACATCAAGGAAAGAATTGAGGGCTCTCCCCTTCTTCAAATTCTTTCTACATCGCCTGGGGATTTTTCAGCCCAGTCGAGTTATCTCTAAGGTCTTACTGTCTTTTCTTATTCACAACTTCAACCAAGCCTTATCAGTTTAACGTACCCATTTATTCATTTAATCATACTCAGGGGGTTTACTTGCCTCTTTCCAACTATACTAGTTTCCACAACTGCTCTTTTTCTGAGCAACCCTGGGTTAGGCTCATCCTAACTCTTAGGATACTTCAGCATGCTTTAGTAGCAACTCTTTGCTCATAATGAATCATGAACATGTGCATCCTACATTCTCCCATTCGGTTATCATAATGGTCAATATTCGGTTATTAGTCTTCTATTACTTACATGATTCTTTCAAAACATAATCCATGATTCTTATATATGGACAGGCCTTGCAACCCATTGTCCAACCTTCAACAATTATCAGGGTTGTAACTCTATTCTTCTGACAAAGTCCTTACACCTTTCCTCTACCGGGAACTCCTTCGGCATGCAACTTCCTTGTTGCATATCCATCACCATTTGTAATGGCCTCAACCTTGAGTTAGCTTTAGAGGTCTATCAAATATTCCCCTTAAGGAATATAAACATGCATCTTTTTTAACTTACATCTATGATGTACTTAACCACTTTCACAATCCTAAGCCTGCATGTAGCTATCATAGGTATATTTCATAGCCTACATACATTTCTATTTTTAAAATCAGTCAACTCAGGATTGTTCACAATCCTTCTCATGTGATCTTCAAAGGCATAAACATTTGCCTCTTATCATGACAATAGAGCATCCTTACTCGTTTACTCTTTCATTTAATTGTACTGGCATTTTGCAATTTTGGGATTCATTTTGCAAGGAATTATGGTTCCTTGATCCCCGAAATATGAAAACCCGAAAGACCAAGGCTAATGTTTTCTCGGATCTTTCATCCACATGACCCTTCGCTCGGAACCTGGGGTCAACTCTCAAACACGCGTCGGGACCCTGTATTTCGGCGAACCCGTGGACAACGCTCCATCGTTTCCCAAACTTCTGGTCCATGCAGGCCCAACAATCTGGATCCCACGGTCCAGATCTCTCTGGCAATCAATGGTCTTGGTCAAGTCCCGACTTTCCACCTTTTAGGATTCTGGCGGAGTCTTCACCCCTTAACTCCCAATTTTGAATCCCCGAAAAGTGTATGTGTCAGATCAACGATCCACCGCCTATCTCAATCCAACAGCTCAGGTTGGATGTCGGGATTTCATGACATGTGAGTCCTCAAAACTCTGCCTCTTGACTTCTAAACCTCCGACTCCCGAAGATCCAATTACACTAGATTTACGGTTCATGTCATCTGCTAACCAACAGCCTTGATTAAATCGGTGATTTACCTGGTGCGACTTTATGAAGCCTACGCTTCTATTTTCCCAATAGATGAAACCTCGAAGCTCTAGATCAACGACTCTCGTTGATTCCAATCTAACGGATACTATTCCTCCTGAGCTTATGAGTGATGAGAGGTTATCAGTCTTATCTTCCCCACTGATCAACTAGATCTAACAGTTAACAATGGCTCTCCAACCAATGATTGTGATTATGTCGCGATTTCCCGTTTCATGACTTTGGGATTTCTATTATGAAGAACCTCGAATCCTTCGATCCCCGAAATTGTGAAATTTTGGAGTTCTCAATCTGACGGTCCCGATTCTTCCACGATCTGTCAGCTCAGATCTCGTCGGGGTTTTACGTATCGGGATTTCGCGATTTCGTGTGTCGCGAAGTCGAAAAACCTTTCACCTCCATTCTCCCGATCCCCGAAATTGTGAAATTCTCTCTGGACGATCAATGGTCCAGATCGCTCCTTGATCAACGGCTATGATCTTTTTGCGAATTTCTCATTGCTTCTCTGAAGCCCTTTGGTTTTGAGAAATTCCGGTATCTCCTCGCAACTAACCAGTGCGCTACTTCTCTGAGATCGAACAACTCGAATCATTTCGATTCTTTCTGAATGGATCTTGACTCTCGATCCCATCCAATCTTCCAAATTCTTTTCTGAAGGATTTATCCTGCTATCTCTTCTGAGCTTTTAAGTCAGTTGCTGGACTAATCTCATAGTCATAACTCATACGAGTGTTACCCCCTCTTTATGGGAACAACCAGCAAGGGTCACTCTTGGGAATTAGCAACAGTCCCAAATGACTCCTCTTAATCTTGCTCAAACAGATTATCCTTATTGTCGATTCTAACCAGCCATCTCAAATGCAAGAGACTCTACCTACTTTAGTAGGTAGCCATCGTCACACTTGTGACAGAACAACTCAGTTCATGTCCCTCGTCTGGCTCATGAAGCTTCACAGAACAATTTATTCCACCTCTGTTATTCGCACTCAGATCTTATCAGTAATAATGATCAGTGCGTCCCTACTCCTATAAGAGTAGTTACCATTTTAACAGAGGGGTTACACAAATTTCCAAATTACAGTTTCATTCTGCAGTCCTTCTCCTTAAAGAGAAAATGCAGATAACAATATCTCTTTGCGCGGATCGTACATGAGCCCAAGCAGGCCAAGTGTTGTAACCATGCTCTGATACTAATTTGTAACACACCCACTATGGGAACTGATATTTTTCGGGTTTTTCTTCTTTTCTTCAAGGAACAAAATCCCCGAAGTCCTATGGGGCCTAGTGCAGACCCTCCCTTCCCTTATCCTTCCCCATGTGATCGTTGGCTATGACCATAGGCCTTACTAGAGAGGTTCTTCCAGCTTTCGCGATTCGGGGAATTGTGAAGAAAGTGTTCCCCTGCTCTCTGTATTTCGAAGTGTCGAAAGCCGAAAAGGATCTAACAGCTCATCAAATTTATCAATGACTAGGATTAAATCCTGGCACTCTACCTCTCGAGGTTTCGTATACCGGGATCTCGCGATATATGAAGACACGAAGTCTCGCACCTGGGTTTCTCAGGAGCCGAAACTCCAAAGCCTGTATACATCGCTAAACTCATTTCTGGGTTTTGCAAATCGGGATTTCACAATATGTGAAGACAGAAAGTCTCGCACCTAGGTTTCTCGGGAGTCGAAACTCCAAAGCCTGTATACATCGCTGATCTCATTTCGGGGTTTTGCAAATCAGGATTTTGCGACTAGCGAGTACAAGGAGACTTGTCCTTGGGTATCCCGGGTGTCGAAACGTCGAAACATCAAAACCTGTTCACGCTAAACCATTTTGTGGTTTCTCGTATCGGGATTTCACCACTGGCGAATACAAGGAAACTGACCCTTGGGATTCCCGAGTGTCGAAACACCAAAACACCAAACTCAAATCACGCTATACCATTTCGGGGTTTCTCCTATCGAGATTTCACAACTGGTGAATACAAGGAAACAGACCCTTGGGATTCCCGGGTGCCGAAACTCCGAAACACCAAACTCCAATCATGCTATACCATTTTGGGGTTTCACCTATCGGGATTTCGCAACTAGCGAATACAAGTAAACTGACCCTTGGGATTCCCGGGTACCGAAACACCAAACTCTAATCACGCTAGACCATTTCGGGGTTTCACCTATCGAGATTTCGCGACTTGCGAAGACAAGGGGTCTTGCCCTTTGGTTTCCCAGGTGCCGAAACACCGACCGACATCCACATGTCCTCTACAAATGGACGGTGCATGTAACTACCATGGATCTTGGGATCTACGGTTCTGATTCCTTCGCTACTTGTGAAGGCTAAAAAGGTTCGAGGCATTAACGCCTACGTTCCTTCCTCCAATATAACAGTCGTGACAGACCTCAGATCCTCTAAAACTATCTCGTCCGTTCATTTAACAAACGAAAGGGTACTCTCTTCCGGTATTTGAAACTCGCTATCCTTCCTGAGCTTCATCAACTATGAAGGACTTAAGAGCCTTGTGCTCTTATTTTGGGCTTGACCCTTAGAAGAGCCTTCCGTGCACCCCTTGTGCTCATTCATCAAGTCTAGGACTTGAGTGGGTCTCGGTCTCTACTTGCCTCATAGGGAGCCTGTGCATAACTGCACTACTTCTCCTGAGCTCAATAGACTTCGTCCTCCAGGGGACTCTAAACAACTAGGAAGGTTGACATGCGTACATGGACTTATGTCCATGGTCGACGAACGCACAGTTCGTGACTCTGGCTCATGCCACAACAAGTCACAAGCATTTACAAGTATAAAACATATCCTAACCGTATGATTTCTTACTAGCCTAATTATACAACCAAGCGGTAGTAAAACAGGATACAGCATATCCATTAAGAAATCATGCACAATTCCTGCAACATACACAGTTTAGCCGATTCATACACAGTTTCATATAATTATACACGGTAGGAAATCACTTATCTATTATAGGTTTCCGCCAACCAACTTACTGTGGGTGTTCATCCTTCCACCCGACCATAGGCACAGAGGCATTCATTCTTATCACTCTGGCCACCCCCGTGCCAAGCCATGATATCGCCAGGGAATTCTCACAGTTTTCAAGGGTTCTCTCTCTCTGTTTCAGCTTCTATTCGAGTCCTGTGTTCTGCAACTCGAAGCTTTCTCACTCGGTTATGGACTCGGCAAGGTTTCTCAGATGCTCCTTGGCATCAAGCTCGTGGCTTTAAGATCGTGTTTCACTGGAGAGATCTGCGCATCTCCCTTGCCATTTTACGCTCCTCTCATCCGTTGTTCCCCGGTGTCCCTCTCCCATGTGTGCCCCCCTTTTTCCTTGGAAGGCTTGCCGACCTATCCTATTCCTTCTGTCAGAAGGAAGCTCAGGTAGTATACCTTGGAAATCATCTACAGGATCACTGTCTACTCATGGAAATCATCTACTGGTTCTAGATGGCTTAACCAATCCTCTAGCATCTCCAACTGCTTCTCCCATGGAGTGAATATCTTATCTCCATGTTCTTCTTTTGCTGTCAACTTCAGTGCTGCAGCTATCTCCTTTTCAGCTTCCTGGCTAAAACTTTCGAGCCATTCTTCTGAATGCTCCTTTTCCTTTGCTTGGGCAGCCTCTGATATCTGCTCCAACACTTCTTCCTCTATGACAGTCATTGTTGGTTGTCCTTCTCTTGCTGTTGTTGTATATACAACACAGTCTCTCACCTCAACTGGGCTAAGTGGCAGGAATACCTCGATTCCTACAATGATCAGAAGACATTTATGTTCCTTCTCTATCAGCTCCTCTCGTTGATCTGAACTCATCCCTAAGTTCATGAGACTTTTAGACAGTCTCATCTGCTCTCCCTTGCCAACTTGGCAATATGGGATTTCTCTACTGCCCACCTGGCAGTCTATGAGATCAATCGATCCCATCTCCATCAGCACTCCTTGCTGACATGAACTCACTCCTGAGGCCCTGAGACTTTCAAATAGACTCACTTCTTTTCCCCTGCCCACCTGGAAATTTGGGAATTTTCTGTTGTCCTCTTGGCAGTCTATGAGATCCAGTGATCCCATCTCATTGCCCATCTAACAATTTGAACTTTCTTCACTACCTTCTTGGCATTTCATGAGATCTTCCAGTGATCTCTTCTCCTCATCATCACTGAGATTTCTCCCAGCTTCTGGTTCACACACATGAACCACTTCCTCTATGTCTCTAAGGCTTTCAGCATACCTCAACCATATTTTCAACAACCTTTGTTGTCTTTTGGCCAACAAATCCTTGACTGGCCACTTTACCTTTGGCCTAATGGTCCATTCATACACCCATCGCGATTTTTCATTCTGTTGCACCCGCAGTGCAAGCTCTTCCATTCTCACTCTCACTTTAGCAAGCTCTTTATCCATCTCATCTTTTCTCTGCTGATGGTTCTTCTTTCCACCACGTCCATGGCCTTCAGTAGCCATCTCCCTGTTCCTGTCTTCCCTCCTGGAAAACTTGTTTTTGTCACTCTGCAACTAAGAGCATTTCCTTCATTTCCTACAGTCAACCTGACTGCTTGTTGACTTCTACGTCCTGCAACAATCACCACAGAGTTTCAACACTCTGCCTTCCTTTTTCCTCTGTCTGTAAGATGCCTCTGTCACCTACAGAAGTCAAATCCCGCTTTGATACCACTTGATGGTGTGTATCAGAGTGTTTCCTCTATCTACTCTGCCTGAAATGTACAGACAAAATCTTGCTCTGATACCACACTGATGCAGACCCCCGACCCTCGGGCCAAGATCCGCACAGGATCGATCTTCTTTGAATCCACAGAACCGAAATAGTTATTTCGGGCTCTCACTGGAACCCCATGAATCCGATCCACAGGTCCTTCATGAAAACCCCACCGGCACAAGCAATGCACCAGGCATGAGTCTTCAACCTTCGACCAAGCCAAGAGATGTTTTTCGCATTTCGCGACTTCGCAAATCTTGATGTCGAGTCTCTGACTCCTCAATCCCCGAAATGCCAAAATGTTGAAATACCAAAATGGGCTCAACAACAATTAGCGTTGGCCCACATCTCGGTCCATGTGACCACTTTCTCTGTGACCACAGCCCTACTCCAAAGGCACGTCGTGTTTCATGACTTTGGGTTTTCTGACGCAAAGTGCCCCCGCTCCTTGTCCTCGGGATTTCTGAAATGTCGAATCCCGAAATGCCAAAATGCCAAAATCTTTGACCACAACCCTACTCCAAGATACGTCGTGTTTCACAACTTCGAGGTTTTCAACGCAAAGTTCCCCGACTCCTTGTCCTCGTGATCACCGAAATGTCGAAACCCTGAAACTCCAAAACCTCTGAAGTTCTGCTCCAAAGGGATATCAACGGTTGTGAGCCTCCCCTGATCCGATGGCTTCATATCCTTTCAAGATTTCGTGACTCAAGAGTCCCGACTCTTACTCTTTGTATCCCCCGATAGCCGAAATACTGAAATGCCGAAATATCTCTGCTGAGAGATCAACGGCCATTGTCCCTCTTGGACCACCGACTACGATCCAACTGGATCGATGACCCACATCCTTTCGGGGTTTTCCCCAAAACCTTGACCTCTTGTCATGTGTCCTCCTTTGGATGGTCACGATGCTTTCGGGATTTCGTGAGTCGAGACTTCTCGTCTCACGACTCTTCCTCCTCAAACTCACGGTGTCCAAAACCCCGATGGCTTCTGAATCTCTGCCACGCATCCTCTCAACGATGGACGGTCCTAATATTTTCGGCACTTTGACGAGTCCTCTCCTTTGCATATACGAGGGTTAAACCTCATGCACCTTCTCATGGATCTGATGGCTATGATCCCCTGCGCTAGATCTGACGGCCCAGATCTATTCTCCTGCGCTCTTTCCTCCTACTGCCTGGACATGAACTCAACAGTCCAGATCTCTTCCCCAGTGCCCGAATCAACGACAGTTGTGCTCTCCTGATCTCGCACTTCTCCCTTCCTACCTTAGAATATTTCTTTCTCCAAAAGGCCTTGACCTTTGTCTCTGCTACGAAGCCTGTATCCTTGGCTCCCGCCTGTGTTCTAAGGACGTTGTCCCTCCTGATCTTTATCGACTGTGAAACCTTGACAGGTTTCTCAACTCTTGCACTCCTTTCGGCTATTTCTCTATGCTCAAAGGCATTGTTCCTCCTAAGCTTTCTTTCTCTGAACCCTCAAAGGGTTCCTTCGAACTCTGCAACCTCTTGCAGGACCTTTGAACGAAATAGTGCTCTCTCTTTTGAGCTTATTTGTTGCTCTGACCTCAATGTGTCTCAGTCCCTTTCTCTCCTTGAAGGGATGTAAGTGCCCTCTGGCAACTTCCTACTCAAGCACCCCTTGTTGAGCCTACAGGGTGTTCAGTAACCTTGTGAAGGTCTTCTTGTGACACTTCTCTTATCTCAAAACTCGAAAGAGTTCCTTCTATACACACTTGCACCAAGTTGATGCCCTCCTGACAGATTTCTCCAAAATCCTCAGTGATTATGTCTTCTTACTGAACTCGAAATAGAGTTCTTTTGTGGGTGGGAAATCCCCCTATGGTCTAACAATTAGGGTTATATTATGCATGCAGATATGACCAAAATAAATCTACTTTCTACTGTCCTCCCAAACCTAATCCCCATTTCTTTTAAGAAAATACATGGTTATACAAACATACCTTGTTCTGGGCATTCGATATCGATCCTTCTTCACGCTTGATCACTTGTTAGTAGCTCTCCTCCCAAGGTTGACCTGCATACAAAATAAGCAACAAACTATACATGCATCTTACCTATAGATTAATGGGTTAGAGATTCAAACATATATTTAATGAACTATGAAGAACTCATATAGTGGGACGGGAAAAGAATTTCTTTATTAATTTTAATGAATCAAGTTACAATGTCGAGACTGACCACTGCTCCGCGAACCTGATCCTGGGCTCCTCTTCAAATGTCCTCCAACTTCTTTGCTCTGTATTGCTCCTTGCAAACGGATGGCTAAAGGGTTGGGACAATGGGAATGTGAAATTAAGTAGAGTTTCTTTACTATTGTTCTCCTTCTTCCAAATGGGATCCCTACCCCTTCTTTTATAGGCTAGAAGGATCTAGGTATTTGGTCGAACCCTCGGCCATGCATGGTCAGAAGGTTTAGTTAACTCACCCAAAGTTGTGTGTTTCATCGGCAACTTTCCTTTTTCCGTTCTTTTGTAGGTACACTCGGGTTGTTTTAGGTCAGCTAGCATGTACACACATGCAGTAATGGAGTAGGGCGCGTGGACCTTTATAACAGAGGTTTTTTAAAGAGTTGTTCAACAGTGTTTTGGCAAAGAAGGAATCTGAGATGGCCTGATGCCAGGTAAGCATGTCTGGTGCAATTTAGGGTTATAACAGATGCCCCCTAATGTGTGAGGTCAAAAGAGCATCTGATGGACAAAATACATTAACAATCTTCACTGATGTGCCGAACAATTGAGCCCAAGGATCAGGAACCAGGAGGCGCCATCTACAAAATAACAATTGTCTCACTGAGGCGGACATACCCATGCTAGGGATAAAATAGAATCATGTCTACCAATCAAATACACTGTAGATCCATGTCATATAACTATATAAAGAGTAGCCGCGGACAATACATAGCAGAGCTACATCTTGAAATCAAAAAGATATGCATATAAAGTATCCATCTTCTATAAGCTGATATGGCCTGATGGCTGGAGATGAGGTCTTCAGAGCTCGAGCAACAACTTCAAAATCTTCAAAACTCAGGTAGGAGTGTAATATAAGTGCACGAATACACTACTCAGAGGTCTTCGACGACTCATCAGTCATGGACTAGATAATCTTGATGATCAGACTGAAAGCTTCATTGATTTCGAACAAGGACTTGATTGGACGTTCAGGATGGCCAGGTAAGAGGGAAAGAGACAAACTGTAGAGGGGCTAACTCAGGCTTGGTGAAAAACTTCCCTTGGACAACAGCACGACAAATGATGAGACTCAGGTAGCATGGCATTAACATAAGTTTACGAGGCAGGAGACAATGCAAACTCTCCATATGTTTGGAAGAATAACCAAACGGAGGAGGACACAACTATATGTAGCGAGAACAACTTCCTAAGGTCATATTAAATCCTAGGGTTTGATGAACAAACAGACAAATGTGATTTATCCAAGGGGGACTCATTACACTGCCAATAAAGAAAATACTTTTCCCTTCCTCTTTTTGGGGTATATTTGATTTTTTTGTCTTTTTTCAATAATTTTGGAAAAAGAATAAAAGAATGTTACGTTACAAAGGAGGATTGAGTGTCGCAAACATATTAGTTCCAAGTGCATGGAACATAGGGATGCTTAGGGAAAAGGGACATATGAAAGAAAAGGAAAGTTGGGAAAAATCCCCCAGGGGCCAAAGGTGTCAAGACGCAGAGGCAAAGTGCTACAGGGCTTGCGTATAAGGCATGCTTCAGATGGTTTAGTTGAGAGAAACATGGAGCAGGCATTAGGTCAAAGACGCAGGTATGCAAATGCAATTAATAAAACACAGAATGGTAACGTCCTTCGATGTAAGTTTAACAAGCCCAGAGAAGGTAAGCTCGGCAATTTTTCATATTTAGAGAGTCTGAAAAAATGTAAAAGGAGACTCCATTGGGGTACCTTTTTCGAAAGTAGTCTAGTCAGTTCGAAAAAGGGATAAACTAGCACCGACAAGATGTCTATTCAAAACCATTTTAACGAGTGTGATAAAGACAAGATTTTCAGCCATTTTTTCACTTTTAAGGAGTCTGAAAAAAGCTTAACAATGGACTCCGTCGGGAATGTTCTTCTGGACCATTTTAACGAGTGTGAAAGAATAAGGTCACTCAACGATCTTTTCAATTTTAGGGAGTCTGAAAAGAGCTTAACTATGGATTCTGTGGGGGTTCCTTTTTAGTAAATTTAGTCCCTCGGGCCCGAAAAAGGGGTAAAATTATACCTGAGGGTACTCTTCTAGGGAATGAAAGTTCCTTAGAGTATACCTTTGTTCGTACAGTTGATCGTCCGGACCGAAAAAGGGGTAAACTACCGTCGGACGGACGTGACTTCAAATTTCAGTTTAACGAACGTGAAAGGCCACAAGATCGCTGGACAATATTTTCATGTTTAGAGGGTCTGAAAAGGGTTTAAAAGAAGACCCGTTATGTTTTTTGGATTGATGCCTGGAATTTCCTCGTAAGACCAGGCAAAAACGTCGCGAAATTCTTTAAAAAGATCTGTATAGAGTTGAATCTCTCCAGGGGAGCAGTCAGCTCTGACGAAAACATTCTCCACGACGCCAGGGTTTTGGGAGATATTGATTGGTAAGGTTTCAACGATAGTTCCCATATTA
>SNQJ01S0225589.1:0-14679 GCA_010110895.2 Picea sitchensis
AAAACCTCATGGCTATGTCTAGAATGACTCTAGCCTTGTTTTTCTCCTTAAAAAATATCTTTATGGCCTTAAGCAAGCTCCCCGAGCTTGGTATGCCAAAATGGAAAACTTTCTTATTGACACCGAATTTTCTAGATGCCATTTTGATCCTAATTTCTATACCAAAAATGTAGGAAGTCATCTCATAATCCTTTTCCTTTATGTTGATGAACTTATCCTTACTAGTAGTGACTCAAAAATTTTAAACCATGTGAAAACCATCCTTAAGAAGAAATTTGAAATGATAGACTTAGGCTTTTTGCACTATTTCCTTGGCCTCCAAGTTTTGCAAACCAATGAAGGAATTTTTCTTTTCCAGTCTAAGTATGCTTGTGACCTTATTCGTCACTTCCACATGGAAGATTGTAAACCACCCCCTTCTCCCTTCCATTCTGGAGTCAATCTTCCTTCCACCTGTACTTCTCCTAAACTCACTACTACATATGGGTGGATTATTCCACGAAAATTTTCCACGTTTCCATTAGTTTCATCTTTTTTTTTTAAATAGGGCAGGTTCACTTCCCACATGGAAGACTCTAAATTCACCCCTTCTCCCTTCCATTCGAGTCAATCTTCCTTCCACCTGTACTTCTCCTAAACTCACTACTACATATGAGTGGATTATTCCACTAAAATTTTCCAATGCTTTTCATTAATAGCTTCCATCTTTTTTTAAATAGGGCAGATTTTTGTCGATATTGCCATGAATTTTCACAATATCCATGAATAGGCTATTTTAACTGTTGATTTTTCGTTATTGCCACTTAAATTGCAATAGCTAATAAACTTTCTTGGCAATAACTTTCTGCGGGCAATAGTTTAATGCAAAGTTTGCCTATCTCATTGGTCGGTGTTAACGGGTAGTTGGATTATTTGATATATATATATATATATATATATATATATATATATATATATACCCCACTTTAAGAGACTTTCCACACAATTGCTATAGTTGCGAGATTGTTCTTGGATTTTGTTTGAGTTGTTTATTTTTTTCGCCACCCACTGGTTGAACAAATCCAATTCTCAATCTATATAGCTCGGATTTTGAACTTGCAAGGTTAGTACGATTTTTTTTATTGATGTACCCATTTAACTTGTAAATTTTGTTCAAAATGTCAAAATTTCATGTAGCTTTTTTTTCTCCTTGATAATATATTATATGTGTAGTACCATATTTTTTGTCTTTTTTTGACTAGTTAGTATTCTATGGAAAATGGTATGTGTATTCTATAATATTCTAGGTTTATGGAATCCACATACCCTCTTTTCTCCTCCTCTCGGGCCACAGGCTATAATGTCTCTCTCTTTCATTGATAAAGATATGGAATTTCTCTCGAAACTCAACCCTGATCGGTGAAATGATAGCAATTGATTGTCATTTTCTTCTCTCTTTAGCTCTTAATAACTAACAAAAAAACACCAACAAATCTTGGTATTAAGCTTTTATACTAATTTGTTACACCCTAGTAAATCTAAAAGGGATCACACTTGCATAAATTGAAAATAATATGATAGTGACACAATATTATTGGGATACTTGCACACCTAATGGTTGGCTAGCACTTACTAATTCAATTAAAATGAAGGAAGAAATATCCATGAATAAAATATCGAAGTTGATTGTTATATTGATAAATGATAAGTTATGGTATATATAAGATAGGGAGGAAACTCCATGTTTATAACAATAAGATACATAGACACTAACCCTAAACTTATGTTAGGTATATATGTCATTACTATATAAAGAAAACATTTGTACACATATTACCTTATTATAAATATGTTATCTATGCCATGATTAGGCATTATAAAAAATCACTTTTAACTAGCCACCTTCAACCACCTTAACTTATGGTTAGCCACCTTTAACCTTCTTGGCTTATGACTAAGCACCTTTAACAAATGAACTTATGATTATATACCATAGTCTTCCAATATAAATAAAGTATATTTGTTCAACTTTCTCAATAAAATCCACATACCCTTTTCTTATATGTGATGTTGTTTCTCCCAATTTTTTATAATCACACACAATTCTAGGTGTAGTGATTAAATTTATTTGTGGTTGATGTAACTTGTTTATACACTATTAATAAGGATCAAGATCTAAAAATATAAAAAATTCATGATCTTAAATCTATGATAACATGATGAAATCTACTAGTCGAACAATGAAAAATGAGAACATGCCAAAGTGTCTAGAAAATAAAATCAGGACTCATCGTGACTAAAATATAAAAATTTGACAACTTACCTTTGGTATGGTGTAGGTACATAATTAGTTTGTCGTGAAAAGAATATTGTCACATGAACTAAAATGACAGGAAGCTTCGTTCTGGCTAAGACATTACTAGAGGCTTATAGGAAAAATGTTATTGCCCCTTGATATGATTGCAGCAGGTTTAAAAAAAAATTACTTTTAATAACAATAGCTCAAAGACATTATAGGAAGAAGGGGCACGCCTGGATATGCAAGTTGGTGAGTATGGCCCCTTGGTAAGAGGATTCAATATTTAATGGCCTCTCAGAATAATCATTATGTCATGAATTGTAGTAATATTTCATTGGATTTTATATTTTCTATACACACTAACTTTTCATGTTGTATTTAAATATATAGGATGATGCCCCAAAATGCCTAATTGAGAGACATATTTTCCAAGTATTGGCAGAAATACTCCTTTACAGGTGATGAACTTCGAGATCATAATATTGAAGATGATGATCAAGCTATTAATGATGATATGGATGGATATAACGTTAGTGATTCAAATCAGAAGATGATATACACAGATTGATCCAAGACACATTTGATCCAATAGATGAGGACAACCAAGATGATAGTCATAATGTTGATCATCTTACCTGAGAAGTCATGTCAACCTCTTTATGATGGCTCAAAAATCTTATCCGCTTATATTGTTGTTGGTGAACCCCAAGGTTTTGAATGGTTTATCAAACACATTCTTCACACAGATACTAAGGTATCTAATCTAAGAATTATTTATGCCCTCGCATGTTCACAAATACTTGGGTAAAGGTTAAATTTTATCTCTATATTGCTATTGTTTTCTAATTCTTAAATTAGTATATTGATGAGATATTCGAAAATTGATCAATATTGTTTACATTGACTTGTTGTTTATAATTTTGTAGATTGTTAGTGTGAAGTTCTATTACCGACGCCAAATATTTTTCCACACATTACATATAGAGAAATATCTATGATTATGAAAGAAATTGGAATGGATTATCAAAATATATATGCATGTCCTAATGATCATATCATATATGCCATGGACAATATGCATTATAAAATGAATGCTCACAATATCAAATATGCAGGGTATCAAACCGAGCAATGCGCCAAAGAAGGTGCATCTCAAAGTTCTTTGTTATATTCCTCGACACCTACGTTTCCAAAGGGTTGTCTGTGCCAAAGTATAGCACATGGATTTCCATGCAAAGAAAAAAATTTGAGACGATGTTCTTTGTATTCCTGCAGATGGTTCTGCATTAAAGATTAAAACTACATTGCAAAGTGGCCACCTTAAAGAATAACCTCAGAATGTTAGACTTTCATTGGCAGCTGATGGCAGTCAATCCATTTGGAGAGCTTTGTTCCACGTGACTCTCATTGTGGCCTATTTTTTTATAAACAATAACCTCTCTCCTTGGATTTCCAACTAAGAGAGATCACAATAAATGTTGGCAATGATTGTTCTAGGTATTTAATTATCTTTATTTTCTTTTAAAGTGGGACAAAATATTTCATTTCTTTGTTCTGCATGGTAATTATTTTATATATAAAGACATCTAGATAAGTATAATTAATTAATCAAAGATGTTGAACCAATTAGGTAGGGTACCTGCTAAATATATGAACGTATTTATTGAGCCTCTTATCGATGAGAGTTGTTGAAGTTATAATCGACGCCACACTAAGTGTATAGACATCTCTAGACCAATAGGGAAAAAATGATTTCAATTCCATAGAATACTATCATGGACAATTCATGATGCTCTCAATGCTAACACATTTTGTGGTATATTGTTACTTTATTTGTGATTTAATATTATATATATTTATTGAAAAATCATGCATATTTTAAATTGTAACTCTAATTTAATACATTAATTCATATCTTGTAGGTATTCAAACAAAGGGTAAATTTGCATGCCCATTGTGTGGTCCGAGATAAAATCTCATCGCTCAAGGAGTTTAGGAAAGGAAGTGTTTGATGAGCATAAGCACTTTCATTTAAGAACTATTAGTAAAGGTTTAACTATTGATAAAGAAAATTTCAATGGTAAAGAAGAAATGAAAACCAATAAGAATGACAACTCACTTATGGAAGTTGGAATACATTAGAAATCGTCAAGGCACGCAAGAAATTTATTTTATCTAAGACATATTATATAAATCTTTGCTACACTCATTATTATTAATTTCATTTTGTCCCATTAATTAGTGCTAATTTCAATTTGTTGATGTTTCATGAATGTTGTTATGCCACGAATGGGCTTCCATGAGGAATGAAAAGCTACCCGATGAAATTCGGTAGATTGCCATACTATGAGCACCTACAAATAGTTCATTTGTTTGATACAATGCATATCGTGAAGAACATAACAAAATTGTTACTAGTATTAGATGGAAGGACTAAAAAAGAGAGAATTGGAAAGATTTGTTGTGACATCCAGAAAGCTAATCACACATTGCAAAGTGTTATTATTAATTTAACATGTATGGTCATGAACAAAATACTAGTCTTCCTTGGTTATTGACAGATGATGCGGCCCCCCTAACTCGGCAGGGTTCTTCCGACCTCCCGGTCATTGGATCATGTCCTTCCTGGAGATGGAACAACTCCTTGGTCCTTGTTGAACCCTAATAAACCAATCTACAGGTCCTCTCATGAAATTCCACCTGCGTGACTAAGCACCCAAGCATGAGCTTCTACTCCACGCGGTCACGGGCTGTGATTTCACTTCACACAAAGGCAATAATTCATGATTCATGATCTCAGGCTTCGAAAGGAGTCACCCCTCGACTTCTCCAACTAAATCTCGAAGGGATTAATGAGCCCTTATCCTCTCATGTCCTTTTCTCCCATGACTACCACTGCGGGACTCACCGACTAAGCCTGGGGCATCAGTCGGGTATCACGACGGAAGAAATCAGTGCCTTGTTCCTCAAACTCCCGAGTTTTGAAACTCTGATCATTTCTAGCTCTCACTACCTCCTCATTTCATATGACCACCGGTTACAAACTATGGCCCAACTCCAATCGCATATCAGGACTCACCGTTTTCGAAATCGGAGGACTGTTCAACACTTTCCCCTGATGTCTAAATCGTCAAAATCTTTGTTGGGAAATCAACGGTCCACACACACTCCCAATCTACGGTTGCGATTCTCCCCGAATCAATGGCCAAGATTTAAACCGGTGATTTGCATTTCATGATTTTGGGAAGTCTTCACTTTCTAAGCTCTAACGCACCAAAAACACTCAATGGTGGATCTCCAAAACCTGCCGCCTGCATCCTATATCCGAATGATTTCACGATTTTGGTGGTCGTGAATCCTCGTTTCTCACCAACCTTATACACTTAAGTTTTGAAACTCCGATGACTCTTGAATCTTCTCCACGTATCCTCTATCTTCTCCATGTATCCAACTTTGACGAGTCTGTTCCCCTCTACATACAAAAGGTTAAAATTTGTGTGCCTTCCCGCATCCGATGGCTAATGTACCCTGCACTATATCTAATGGTCTATTTTGCTCCTCCTCCTGAGCTTTCCCGTCTCTAAAAATAAAAAGGTTTTCAAGTGTCGAAGGCCTCAAACTTCAATTCTTCTCTTCTAAATATTTGTGCACAAAAGTACTATCCTTCCTGAGCCTGGCCCTTTGAAGATTGGAATTCCTACACACACCTTGCATTCAAGATTCTCAAATAACTCAGATTCGAGAAATTTTCTTGAAAATAAAATACCTTACACCCACCGGGACGCTCTTTTCCAGGTTGTGCCTTTGAACCTTTGGTCACTTAGCCTCTCAGGCACTCCTTAACCCCTGGATTCTCAAGTTTTGTTCTTTCTGAACCTCCCTCTTTGAGTCGTCTCGAGACTCCGGCCAATGCACACCTTGTGTTTGTGAATGCACAACTTGCATAAGGTTCAAGAAAACTGAAACTTCTCCAAATATTACAAATTATACAAAATTCACCTCAATCACTCATGCATGAAATGAATCATAATAAATCATACATATAGAATAACATTTATGTAATCACATTTGAGATGAATACAATCCAAGGATTTGGTACAGTTTTCATTTGTTCTATTCATTCATAAAACGAAAATACACAGTGTCTATGTTAATATACTCTACTCTACTTATCTCTCCTACGACACTTATCCATCCTCTATTCTGTATATCTCCATTACAGATTGAAAATCAGAATATCTAAGCACTGTCTCTGTGAGCTCTTGTCCCTGCTTCAAATCTACTACTTCAAACTTTTAAAAACTACCTACTTAGTCCTATTCCACGATCAAGACCATTACTGCATATAGTCGGCACTCCATATTTGTAGTTTCTTACAGTCCTTCTATACTTTACAAACAAGTTACATTCTAAAATGTTGTTACAAAAATATCTCACAACCCATTAAATTCCTGGAGATTGCTAAGATGTCCCCTATTTGCCTCCATGTGTGCATTGTTGATCTTGAAGGTGATGCTTCAGATCATACTACCTTTGTTAAAAATTTTTATGGACTTTTGTCCATGAGCTCCTCAGATTACAGTCTTTCCATGCTTCAAAATATCAGTTTTGTAGCCCAACTTGCATCTTTCCATTTGATGATCTTTCCACTTCACTAAGTACTGAAGATATGTCTTCCTCCTAGTTTTATTTCCACTTCCGTTCTCATAATTTTCTATCTGGGAGGTTTTTCTCAAGCCAGTGGGTAATTGTTCCTCTTTCCTACGTAATTTATTTCGCTTCATCCGATTCTCCTCAAGGCTTCATCTTTCCCTCAGAAGGGATACAAATCTACAATATTGAATATTGGTGAAATTACAATGTCCTCTCGCAACTCAATCTCATAAGCGTTGGCTGCAAATTTCCTGAGAATCCTACATGGTCCGGATCTTTTTTCATCTTTAACTTGTTGTATGTTCCCCTTGGAAAACCTCTCTTTTCTCAAGTGCGCCAAAACTTCATCTCCAACTTCAAATTGACTTCTCTTTCTTTGATCAAGTTTGCCCTTGTATTTATGGTTCCTATCCTGTAGCTATTTTCTGACTTTGTCATGAAGTTTTGGCATTGCTGTAAAATCTTCTCGGCTTCCAAAGCACTTCTAAACTCATGTTGATTCAATTTCCTCAATTCTATGATCCCTCTTGGTTGTATGACACACACAATTTCAAATGGACTTTTTTCCTTCAGGTTCTCTTGTTCACTTAATTGTTGAATGCAAATTATGCCTCTGCCAGAATCTGATCCCATTGTTGACCTTGCTCAGGGACTAAACTTCTCAATAAGTTTCTGAGACTTCTGTTCACTACTTTAGTTTGTCCATCTATTTGAGGGTGATATGTTGAAATTAAAAGGATACCTTTGTCCCAGTCTTCCATAGAGTCCTCCAAAAAGTGTCCTACAAATTTGGTGTGTCTCTGCCTAAAACTATGCCTCCTTTGGCAACTATATGTAGTCTAACTATTTCTCCTAAAATAAATTTTGAATGTGTGGTGCATTTCTGTCTTCCTGGAATGAGGTATGAAATGTGCCATTTTCAAGAATCAGCTCACCACAACAAATATGGAATCGCCCCTTTTGAGTTCTAGGAAATCCTAAAACAAAGTCCATAATTTATCACATCCCATGGCCTCTCTAGAATTGGTAATGGATGATACAAACCAATATTTTGTTGTCTTCCCTTTTCATACTGACAAATTCTTCAAGATTTGTTCACTAACTTCTTCACTTCTTCTCTCATGCTCGGCCAATAATACGAAATGCTACTCAACTGCAAGTAAATGTCTTATCATCACCAAAGTGTCTAGCTAAACCTCCACTGTTTTTTCTTTCAATAGGTTGTCTCTCATTGAGCACTTCGAAATACATAATTGGCTCCTTTGAACATTAATCCATCCTGGACCAAATATTTAGTCCATGGGCTTCTATCTCCCAATAAAGGATTCTTGCATGCCTCATAAGCCTTTTTGAAATCTGCATCTTCTTTATAAATATCCTTGAGGTGTTCAAACCTCTGGTCTCCTGCACTGAATTCTCTGCATAATCAAACTTCTTCAAGCTCAAAGCATGTGAAACTTTGTTAGCAGCTCCAACAATGTGTTTAATAACAAAGTAAAATCGCATGAATTCTACCCATTTTGCATGTTTTTGATTCAACTTTTCTTACCTAGTAATAAATTGCAAAGCATGATTATCACTATACAAGATAAATTTTTAGAATTAAATAATGTCTCCATTTCTTTTCAAAGCTTGAATCACTAGATAAAATTCTTTGTCATATGTGAAATAATTTTTCTTGGTGTCATTTAGTTTCTCACTAAAATAAGCAACTGCTTATTGTCTTGACTCAAGACTACTCCAATAGCTAATCACTTGCGTCACATCTCACCTGAAACGTCTTCCCAAAATTTTGGCAAAACCAGACCATTGCCCTGTTTTTTTCTTTCAACACTTTGAAACTTTTTTCAAATTCCTCTATCCGGCCCAACTGGCGACTAGATTTCTTCTCACAAAGGTTCAACATGGGTGCATTTATATGCCACTGAAATTTCCGAGCAATTTTCTATAAAAGATTGCTAACCCACAAAAACTTCTTACCTCAAATATGTTAAGCTCCGGTGATGGCCATTTTTTTGATTGCTCTCACCTTTTCTCAATCCATCTTCAATTCATTTTAAGAGATTATGAAACCCAAATATATGAAAAGCCTTCTTCATAAAATAATTGTTCTTCTCGATGACAACAATTTCTCTTGGTCGCAACCTTTCCATCACTAATATTAGATGTCTTAAGTGCTCTTCCTTTGTCTTGCTAAAGATTATTATGTCATCCAGATATATTCATGAAAACGCTCTCATGAAGTCTTTCAACACTTCATTCATCAACCTCATAAATGTGCTAGGTGCATTTGTCAAACCAAATGGCATGACCAACCATTCAAACAACTCTTCATTTGCCTTGAATGTTGTTTCCCATTCATCTCCTCTCTCATCCACAGATTTGATGATAACTACTCTTCAAGTATATATTGGAAAAATAGGTTGCTCCACTTAAACAATCCATCAAATCAATATCCATCCTTGGTAAAGGAAATATGTATCTAATGGTTATCTTGTTGATGGCTCGAGAATTGCATACATCCTCCATCCTCCATCATTTTTTGGACTCACATAGTTGGTACTTCACATGGGCTTAGGCTTTCTCTCACTAACCTTTATCCAACAACTCCTAGACTTTATTTTTGACTTCCTCATTCTCTAGGTGTCAACCTATAAGCTTTTTTGTTTGGTAAACTAGCTCCTGAATAAGGTCAATATGATGGCTTATGCTCCTAATAGGTGGCAATGAGTGTGTTAACTCATCCACTATTATATCAACAAAGTTTTCTAATAGTTCCTAGATTTCAAGAGGCAAATATTCTCTTCTATAGAAGTATTTGTGTAAGGATAACTCTAGGCTTCCTCACTACAACAAACCGTGATTTCCTTTTCTCCTCCTTGACTTCTTTTAAGAGTTCCTTCCAACTCATGAAAAGTATGCTGGGATTAGCTCTGCCTTTTGCTCTTTGTTCTCATGGTAGCAACATATGTGTCCTACCATTATTTTCTAGGGTATATGTAGATTCTTCCTTCCATCATGAATAACCTTTCGTCATATTGCCATGGTCTCCCCAATAAAATATGACGTATTATCCATTAGAATTACATCACACAATATTTTATCATCTTTTGTAACTCTCCTCATTTTAAATTCAATTTGGAATTGTTGACTTACCATGACTTGATGTCCTTTCTACAATCAATGATAATTACATGGCTTTGATGTGAAGTTGTATTCCACTCCAGCTTTTCCACCATCTCAGGATACTAGATTGTTAGTGTTTCCACTTGATCACCTTTGCAAACTCTCAATTTCTTCATATTGAAAGCGCTTCCTTCAACAAAGCTCGCTTCATTGAATCCAGTTCCTCGGGTTCTTTCTCTTCCGGTGAGAAGAATTTCCCTCATCATGAGGTTTCTTCTCCTTTGTTAGATTCTAATTTCCCACATGCTCGCTTCAAAATGTGTGCTTCTCCTCAGCTTCTTCTCTTTTCTCACGAGACACTCCTACATTTGTGCCCTCTTTCCACGTATAGCACTTAACTACCGCCTTCCTCTTCCTCTTGGAAAATAAATTCTTCCACCATGATGTCTTTCTTTAGAAATTCCACCCTTCTCATGGTGACTATGTCATTTGTCATCTTCAGGCTTCGACTCTGGAACTTTTCTCCATATTCCCTTTGCCTCTTTGAGTTTCCGTTTCTTGTTTCGCTGGATTTTGCCTCTGGCCAACTTCTTTTCATCTTTCAAGGTTGCTTGATAGGAATCCTCAACCTTACTGACATAAATCATGTTGATATCCTATTGTATTTCATATCTCAACCCATTGATATATCCTGTTGTCTTCTCATCTTCATTCTCTTTGCTCGCTCTAATATCTGTACTTGGAAGAGAATTCTTCGCTGGTAATTTTCAATGATAAACCTCTTTGTTTCAGGTTTTGCAATCTTTTTTAAAGATTGTTTTGGTAATCCTTTGGGATAAACTTTGCTACCATCCTATCCTAATTCTTTTAATTTTTGTTTACTCATTATCTTCTCAGTTGTCATTCTTGGCAAATATCCCACCATAACATTGCATGGCCTTTTAGTCTTGTCACTACATACCACCATCTTGTCCTCTTCGATATCTTAATAATCAAAGTACTTTTCCATAGCACGCACTAACCCAACAATTCTTCAACTTCCAAATTGTCTTCATACATAGGTACCTATATCCTTGCTCTTGCTCCTATTTTTGAAAAAACTTTTATCAAGTGAGCTTGTGCAACATCCTCTACATCATGTGCTTCGCCTTCTTCTTCTTATTCACTCTCAAATTTCACTGAGCATCACCATCATTTTGTCTCTGCGTTTTTTCCATGGTGTCCAGTCTCATTCTGAGTCACCCCATTTCTTCTTCCATATCTTCATTTGCTTTGCGTCTTCTAGGCGACATGACTTCACTACGTCACCTAGAAACAAATAGAATTTTAAAATTCCTTTGATACTACAATGGATACCAACTTTCCTCCTTTCCCTTTGTATTTAGTCCAGAAACAAACCGTGATATTAGCTTTGATACCACTTTGATGTGTGCTCCTACCTCTGCTAGGTTCTCCGTTGGACTCCTCCCTACTATTGATCATGTCCTTCCAGAGCTCGGAACAACTCCTGTCCTTTTTGCTAGAACCTCTAATAAAAACCAATCCATCGGGTCCTCTCATGAAACTCCACCTGCGTGACCAAGCACCCAAGCGCGAGCCTCCACTCCATGCGATCACGGGTTGTGATCACATGCCTACACAAAAGGCATGATGCGATTCACGACCTCAGGGCTTCAACGTATGAGTCACCCTTGACTCTCCAACTCTCGAACTCTGAAATGGATTAATGATCCCAAACTCCTCTCGTGTCCATTCTCCCAATGACCACCACCTATGACCACCAGCTAAGCCCAAAGGTACGTTGCGTTTCATGTATCGACGATTTGAAGAAATCAACGCCTTGTTCCTCAAACTCCCGAGTTCCGAAACTATGACAGGGTCTAGCTCTCACTAGCTCCTCCTTTTATATGACCCCCTGTTACAAACCATGTCCTAGCTCCAATTGTGTATCGGGACTTCATGGTTTTTGAAGTGGTTGGACTGTTCAACACTTTCCCCCAATCCTCGAATCTCCAAAAACTTCATTGGGGAATCAACGATCCATGCTCATCCCCAATCTACGGTTTCGATTCTCCCCGAATCAACGGCCAAGATTTAAACCGACGATTTGCCTTTCACGATTTTGGGGAAGTCTTCACTCCCGCTCTCATGAACAAAACACCAATGGGTGTGGATCTTCAACACCTGTCACCCTAGATCCACGATGAATGATTTTTAGGATTTGACGATCGCTAATCCTCGCTTTCACCACCCTATACACTTGTTGGAAACCCTGATGACTCTCGTGATTTTCTCGCCACATATACTCTAACGACAGATGGTTCGGATGTTTTCAAAGATTTCTTACGAAGTTTGTTCCCTCCTCAAGATACACAAGGTCAAACTTTTGTAGTGCCTTCCTCCAGATCCGGATGGCTATCACCTCCTCGCGACTCACATCCACGGTCTATTCTCCTCTCGAGGTTTCATCCTAATATTAGAAGGTTTTCTAAGTGTTGAAGGCCTCAACCTTTAATTCTTCAAGATCTTTTCACAAAAAGTACTATCCTCTTGAGATTCATCCTTTGAAGATTCGATCTTCCACAAGACACTCCTATGCTCAAAGATCTCAAACAATCTCGGGGATTCGAGGAATTTTCTTGAAAATAAAATACCTTACTTCATGTGGAATTATTCTATGTTGTGCCTTTGAACCTTGGTCGCCGTAGCCTTCAGGCACTCCTTGGACTTGGATTCTCAAGTTTCCTTTATTCTCTATGAACCCCTCTCTGAGTCATTCGAGATCAAATTTCATTCAATGCACACCTTGTGTTTGGGATGCACACCTTGCATACAAGGTTCAAAAGAAAACAAATGAAAATTCTCCAGTTCATTACAGATTCATACAGTCCACCCTCGAATCACTCATACATGAAATGAACTGATAAAAATCATACATACATAATAACATTTATGCAATCACATTTGAGATGAATACAATCCAAGGATTTGGGACAATTTTCATCCATTCTATCTTTTCATAAAAAATAAAATACACATTGTCTATGTTACTCTACTCTGCTCTACTAATATCTCTATTATGTCTATCTGTTACAACACAACAATGAAAAAAACTATCTAAGAACTCGCTCCACAAGCTCTCTCGTCCCATTCTGAAATCTATCATTTCAAACTTTAAACTAACACCTAATTCCTATTACAATAACTTCTAATTACTAGATGACATATTCGACACTCCATATCTGTAGTTTCTTCAGACTTTTAGAAACAAGTTATAATTTAAAATGTTGTCTCCAAAAATATCTCAACAACCCATTAAATTATGAGTTTAAATGCGCGATTTGAAATTCTGATATTGCTTAGATGTCCTCTGATTGCCTCCCCACATGCATTGTTGATCTTTGAAGGTGATGCTCCCGCATCATCAGTAGATTTCCATACTACGAGCACCTACAAATAGTTCATTTATTTGATAATGCATATTGGGAAGAACATAACATAATTATTATGGCGAATATTAGATGGAAGGACTGACAAAGAGAGAATTGGAAAGATTTGTTGTGACATCCAGGAAGCTAATCACACATTGCAAAGTGTTATTATTAATTCTAATGGTGATGGTCATGAAAAAAATACTAGTCTTCCTTGGTTATTGATGGAGCAACAGAGAAATATTGTAAAAGAGGTCATTCAAAAAATTAGGTTTCCGACGGGGTTTTTGTCGAACATACAAAATATCTTAACGAAAAAATGTGATTTTGGTGGGGTTAAAACACATGATTGGCATACATTCATTAAGGTAATTAGTAGGTTATAATATATTTCCTTATTGGTACGCATTTTTTGGAAACAAATAATAATTGTTTGTTTTTTGTTACAGTATGTTCTACCTTTATCTCTCCTAGATGACTTTGATAACAACATAAAACAAATTATTTATGTACTTGGAAAAAACATGAGGTAAGTATTGTTTTATAAGGAAAATGTAATTTTTATGTGATTTGTAGCGGAACTTATTGACATATTATGTTTTATCTGCAAGTTTATGTATGCCTTGATATTATTTTATTGCATCGACATTTGTAGGTGGCTATCATCAAAAGAAATCCATAAAGAAGATATAAGGTATTGGAAGAGAGAAATTCCTCGACTAATGTGTCAAATGGAATAATATCTACCTCCAACATTTTTCAATGCACAAGAACACTACCTCATACACCAAGTTGAGGAGATTGAATTATGTGGACTAGTACACACAAGGTCGATGTGGATGGTGGAGAGGCAATTGAATTCATTGAAGTCTTTTGTTAGACAAAGAGCACGTCTAGAGGGTTCTATGGTTGAGGGATATATGGTATATCAATTCATGGTGTATATTAGTCAATATCTACCTAAATTAGTAGAAAATATGAAAGTGCCTTGCATTTGACATCTCGACTCCATCAACAAATTTGAAGGGGAGGTCCTATTGGGGAAAGGTAAAATGAGGGTTGTGAAAGGTAATTATTAGATGTTGACATAGATTTAATATATTACACATTTATTAAATATTTCCTTTATTAACAATAGCTAATTAATGATATTAAATTGTTATGCTATCATATAGTTGCTCGAGAGTGGGA